>JALIZH010020734.1:0-19655 GCA_030522465.1 Rhipicephalus appendiculatus | reverse complement strand
AAAGTTGATAACTTCATCGACCAGTGGGTTATTGCTCATAACTAGCGTAGATTGGGCGAGCTGGATGCCCACTAAAGCTTGTTACACGTACTATAGGCTCCGAATGAAACGCGAGCAATGGTGCGCGTGGTGCAGTTCGCACCCTTATTATTAGAGATACGCTTATGCGGTTTGCCGATCGTGAGCCACATTCATGCTTTCGATCGCGCAGTGCTGTCTATTTGGGTGTGCGGGCCTGTCAATGGTTATGACAAGACGGCGCGCGCTATACGGTTCCTAAAGCTTGGTCAACAGGCTCCGCTGTTCGTGTTTAATTTGACACCGATAGTAGCTTGGGAAACAGTAGGAAAAATCGGAAATGTGTCCAGGAAGTAGAGAAAAGCGCTCTTGCCTACCATTCTTTTGGCCCTTTTGGCTGGTCATTGCTATCTTTTACCGCGCTGTAACAAGATTGAATATATTAAGGTGAAAGCCATAGACTACTAATCAAACTCGAAAATTGACCGTCGGCGTCCTGCGTCGGCAGCGTGAACCCGAGTGATGCAAAAAAATCATCACATGATGACGTCACCTCATGACATCATCATGAGATCACAGACCGCCAAAATTTGTGACGTCATAACGTCACGTCATATTATGACGTCATCACATGACATCATCGCTTTGCATTGCCTCCGTGATCGGCCCACCAGTCACGGAAGCAATGCAGAGGTGACGTGTAGAAAGTTGATGTGCAGAAAGCTTGCAACGCCTCCGATCCTGGAGGCAGTGCAAAACCACGTTAGGTACAGAAAGCATTCGGAGGGGAGCGGGGAAGGAAAAGTGCATCGACTGAAAAAAAAAGATGATGGCTTTCGCCTTGGAGTCATCTTAGGTAAATACATATGGGACCCTGTGAGTCTTAAAAAAAAAAAAGAACGGCGATCGCATCACCCCGATAATGTGTAGACCGTTGAGAGTGATTTACACAATTTTATTGCAAATACATCTTGTTACGACTTTCGATGCGAAAGCTTTGTATTTATCTCGTGCTCCCAACCTTTTTATTTTTTGTTTAAATTTGAAATACATACGACGCGCTTACGCAGCAGCTGCTCAAAACTTCGATTTAATCTAAGGTTGTTGCCTGTAACAACCATTTAATTTATTTGAATGACATCACACGTCGTTTGTCATGCGCTTGAAAACTCCGAACAAAGGCATTGAACCGAAGGAGCAGGCTTGGCAACCGAACACGCGCAGCACGCGGTATACATATATTGCGCTTTAATGGAGACACGGAAGCCGAAGCCCGAACGCTGAAGTCAGTAATCGAAAACGGGCCGGAAAGTCATTTTGAGCGCGCTACCGGCCACAGGACAGTCGCGAAAAGAAATCCTCGCCATGCATGCAGATGTACACCTTGACGGCCAGCAGACGACACCAGGAGGAATCGACACCGAACGTTCTCCTGACGGCCATTCCGCTCGATTTCACTGGGTGTTTTGCTTGAGCGTTCAGTGAAAATTTGTTTCATGTACTTGCCCACTAATAACTCAATACTCGAGCCGGTACAGATTGGCTGGAGCGAGCGCGCGCGCCAAGAGCGGCACGGGTGTCCTCTCTTTGACGTCACGCGAGAGAGGGCGCCACTCAAAGATCTTGAGGCGAATAACCTCAGCTGCGTACAGTCGAGCTGGTTTACATGTGAAGGAAAGTGATTCACCATGTACCGGAGAACTGTAAAACGCCATATGCGGCAAAGTGCGCAGATGTACTACTAAAAGACAAGCCTAGTCGGTAAAAACGCAACGATATTGTTCTTGTTGAGAATTATTCGTTGTCTTGTGACCTTGCCGCGGTAGCGTCTGACAAGGAAGTATTCCTTGTGATCTTGACACATGGGCGTGTCTTCGGAAAACGGATATTGTGCTATGCAAAAGAATTTTCAATAGGTTACCACATGTTTTGATGTCACGGGGCAAGCTAGCGGAATAAAAACTGTGCAACATTCTTATCTACAAGGCTGTCCATTTCGCAAAAACGGCGCTAGCCTTATTGCACTAATTTAGTTGCCTTCATGTGTAGGCTAACACCAAGTTCCTTGTGCATCCCATTTATTTGGACTGCTCTTAGATACCGGCACTGTGAAGGGCAGATGTCAGCGTGCATTATGATGAGATTTTACACACTGCTTTTATATGGCTTCACTGCTCTTCATTATATATAGTGCTCAGGCTTTACTGCATATGTCGTTCCACGTGTCCATTATTGGGCTTAGGTTCTGTGCACGAAGATGGAAAATACATATATATATATATATATATATATATATATATATATATATATATATATATATATATATATATATATATATATATATAATATTTACGCTGACACGAGAACTGCTACTGTTTTGATTCCAATAAACTATTGCAACCATTGTTTCATGTACCCATTGAGGTATGACTTTTTGTCATGCATGTGGATGGAAAGAATTAGCTCGTGGACGCAAAAGAAATGCCTTAGACACTGCCCGCTCAATTTAACGGCTTGTGTTTGCTTACCAAACGAATTCAACACATAATTTACACATCACAACACCTTCTAGAATAGTAATTGGCAACATGCAATTAGGTAGAATGCGGTCACAGTGTTCTTCCGTAGATTTCCTAATCTCTCATTATTCGTATCATAATTGAAGGCGTAAATAAGTTTTGTAGTGTTCCTACTTGAAAGAACGGAACAGCATTAAAGCTTCAGTATGGAACTGGCGTCCATCTTAATCTGCTTTATTTTTAACTTCATCCCTCTCTTCTTTTCTGCCCCGGCTCTCGTGCTTCTTCATCTTCTATCCAAAGGTTCGTACCGCTTCACCCTTCCCGGTTTCTTTTAATTACCACTCCTGGGGTAATACTTGGAGACATTTCCAATTGAAGCACATTCAACTGATCCACGTTCACCAGTGTACCAGACAGTCTCCAAAATTCCGTTCTGGGTGGCTGTCTTTGTCACATAGTAAGGACCATGAAATTTGGCACTGGTATCTCCTTATTCCTTTCCTCACTAGCACGAGGTCGGTGACTTGAATGTCTGACATGTCTGACCGATGTCTCTTGTCAAAATTCTTTTTCATTCGTTTTCGGTACCTCTCCACCTTGTGCTGTTTGTTGTCTCTCCTCGACGATCTTGAGATTTTCCAAGAGTCCCAACTCACGGTCTGCCTGAAGAATAGGGGTTTCTTCTGAAGAAGCGTACTGTGGACTGCACCCCAAGCCACTTGTGTTGGCATCGATTGTGATGCTTTACGGCTGCTTCTAGAGAGAATTTCCATCCACCAGGAAAACTATCGTACATCTTGATGTACTGTTTCACGTCCCGTATGGCACGTTCTGCAAGCCCTTTCGCCGCGGGATGGTATGGCGCACAGAACTTGATTGATATGTTGTAATCTTGTGCCCTTCTTGCTGGCTTTTCACTCTTGAACGCGGGGCCGTTATCACATACGATTTTCCGCGTAGTCCTAAACATGTCTCTTGCAAGGAGGGTTATAACGCTATTTGCATCTTTTCCTGCTCGTGCCGCGACCATCCTTGTGCATTCATCTGGGGCCAGAAGAAAAGCTTGCGTTTTTCTGACTCCTTCCCGTTTCTTATTTAGTTCGGCGAAATGCAGGTGTACTACTTCAAAAGGCACGTTTGAGTGGCAAGGTAGTATCATGGTGTCCGTAGGCTGTTTATACTTGACTTTGTGTACTTGACACACGTGGCATGAACGAACGTACTGACTGACGTCTTTCTTCATGTGAGGCCACGTAAATCTCCTTGACCAACTTGTTGTAGGTGCGCCAAAATCCGTCCTGTCCTCCAGATTCTGGGCTATCGTGGTACAAATAAAGCACTCTGGTAACAAGTGTTGGTGGGACTTGATACCTACCTTCAGGAAAAACCAGTTGTTTGGAACCTTCCCAAAACTTCACTTCATTGATTTCTTCGGACTGTTCGGCGTTGTTTTGTACCGTCAACCTTGACAGGGCATCTGCATCGGTTAAAAGCGGTCCTGGCTGGTGCGAGATGGTAAAGTCAAATTGCTGCAAGAAATTCACCCATCTGGCGATACGTCCTCTAGTTTGGGTCATATTCAAGAGATGAGTCAGGGCCTGGTGATCGGTGAACAAAGTGAACTTGGTACCTTCCAGATACGTACGGAAGTACTTAACGGCCGTCAGAACAGCCAGTGCTTCTTTTTCAGTAGTAGTGTAGTTAATTTCAGATGCCTTGAAGGTGTAACTGTAGTAACCTACTACGTGTCGCTTTTCTCGGCCGGATGCTTCAATACATTTTGATACAGCACTGCACCGGTCCCATAATGTGAGGCGTCCGTGTTCAATTCAAATGGTAAAGTGAAGTCTGGTATGCGTAGAACAGGGTCAGCAGAAATTCTGCGCACCAAGTCACGGTAGGCTCTCTCACATTCATCATTCCATTCAAAGGGAACTTCTTTCTTCGTTAAGCGCGTGAGGCATCTAGTTTTGACAGCAAAGTCCTTTATGAAAGATTGAAAATGTCCTGCCAATCCCAAGAACACACGCAGGGAGTGGACGTCACATGGTTTCTTCAACTGTGAGATCTTCTCGACGGACTCTTCCTTCGTGCTTTTGGTGTTCCCATCGAAGACTCTTCCAAGAAACACAACTTTCCGTTGAAAGAATGCACTTTTCCTTAAAATTAACCTTGAGATGTGCCAAGCTCAAGGCATGTAACACCTGAGACAGATGGTTCTAATGCTCAGCCTCTGTTTTGGAGAAGACTATAATGTTGTCTATGTACACAACGCAAAAAACACCAAGGAATGGCTTTAGGACGTCGTTCATGATCTTCTGGAACCACGCTGGCGAGTTTTTCCAACCGAAAGGAAGCCGGTTGTACTCGTAGAGATCGAATGGGGTGATAAAAGTGGTGTACATTTTTGTTTCTTCGGTTAATGGAATCTGCCAGAAACCTTTGCACAAATCCATGCGGGAAAAATGTCGGCAACCACCTGTCTCATCTATAATTGTGTCGATCTTCGGCATGGGAAATGGTATGAGTTCCGTCTGACGATTGAGAACCCTGTAGTCGGTGCACAATATGAAGGTTCCGTCTTCGTTGGGTGCGATCGTTATGGGAGAAGCGAAGGGTGATACCGATGGTCGTATGATATTGGCATCTAGCATCTCCTGCATCTCCTTCTTTAGCCACATCTTTCGCTCTCTTGACATATTGTAAGGGTGATTTTTGGATGACGGTCTCGTCAGCAAGTTCGAAAGGAACCTGGTGAGACTTCATCGCCTGAGGATAGCTTCCTATGCACACCAGCTCAGGGTAGGCCGGTACGATATCCTCCGCGCACTTGAAAACTCGTAGGTTATCTTGTCTGCTCTCATTTGTCTCGTTCCTTAACACTCCTTCGACTAGAACCACATCGTCCCAGTATACGTTGATCTTTAGTTTCTCTTTATATCTGGTCTTGACAGCAAAAAGTCGTACGTCACACCCTCTATCGCCAACACTTCACTCTCTATTTTATGACCCTGGAATTCGACGTTTACAAAGATGCCCTCTCATCAGGCAACCTCACTTTTCCATCGTAGCCTTGTACCCGTAAGACTTCCACTGCGCAAGCGACTTGCATCCACCAGCTTGGCGTTTATTATAGACACAGAAGCACCGCTGTCTACCAGAGCCATCATATGTTTGTTTCCTACTTTGACAGGAATGTGAAGTAGGCTAGAGCAATTTAAATAAACAGTCTCACTTGGAGTCATCGGGTGGGACTGATCACCCTCGTTCACTAGTTTTTTTGTCGTCGAATCCTCCTGAGCGTCAGTGTCGATGTCATTCACTCGACCTCTTGGAACGCGTCCAAGTCAAGTTAGCCGTGCTACTTGCAAGGTGGCTCGGTTCTTGCTGATCGCGGCTTAACCAATCTGCTTTACTCCGACTGAAAAAGCTGTTTGAGTGAGTGGTTATGCTTTTTTCAGAAGCAGATGTTATGTTCTGAAGACACTCCAAGGGGACCATATAGAGTTCTGGCCATATAGAGTCCATATAGACCATATAGAGTTCTGGGTGAATGTATTTGCATTTGCTTCAGCATTTCAGTGTGTAATCCATGCATTATTAGGGCTACTACGGCCGAAGAAGGAAGCATAGGCTCAGCCAGCTTTAAAAGACGGCGTTTCTCAAAGAAATACTCGACAAGGGAGCTTTGCTCGGCTTTGAAATTGAGCGCAGTGTTCCATCTTTGTATTGGATTTCTTCGAAATGTAGTCAAACATTTTTGCTTCCACTGGCTCCAAGAGTCGTCCCTGTCTTCCATAATGCGCACCTCATACCACTTTCGCGCAACGCCTCTCAAGTAACCGCGCATACTGGTAATTTTATCCTCATCAGAGAGCCATTTGTTTTTCCCAGTGGCATATTCGTAGAACTCAAGCCAACTTTCCGGACCTGAAGACACACCGTCGAAGGCATCGGGTTCTACAAACTTAGTTACCGGTTTCTCATCATTTAGAGAGCTTATAAGCGATGGGCTTGTTCTGTTGAACAATCCGTTCCTGTTGCAGCTGAAGAGCTTTCAAAACTAGGCTCACCTCTTCCGACGAAGACCGCGATCCTGAGTCTTTCCGACGCATCGGTTCAAGAACTAGGTCGTTGAAGGTTTCCAGACGCAAGTTCACTTTCACCGAACCTTTCCGTCGTAGTTCAGTAGTGTCCACGGCTTGCCTTTTCCACAACCAGGTTCACGAGTTCTTCCGAGTTGAGCTCACGAGGTAGTCCCACCGCTGCTTCATCTTGAACTTCGTACTTCGAAAAGATGATCTTCTCCGCGGAGGTCTCGTCAAGGAAGAACGTCACCCACATGTTGGCTTCGATTGCCGCCTGCACCAAAATAATGGAGTGTTCCTACTTGAAAGAACGTAACAGTATTAAGCTTCAGTATGGAACTGGCGTCCATCTTAATCTGCTCTACTTTTAACTTCATCCCTGTCTTCTTTTCTGCCCCGGCTCTCGTGCTTCTTCATCTTCTATCCAAAGGTTCGTACCGCTTCAAGTTTTAACATACTTTACAGGTGGAAAAACAAGAAGTGCATGTATGGCGGAGTTTTTTCCAGTTGTGTGCATATTTGCTTCAGTCCTCGTGTTCCTGTGTCAATGGTGTGAAATTCTGAATCGTGAAGGAACTAACCTGTCTACTGCGGTGAATATAGTATACTAGCAATTCAAAAGAACCATTTCTTCTGAAGAACAGCTGTTTAATGAAGGAAGATGGTAGTCTCTATTTTTTTAAATCTGCGCAAGAGGAGTGCCAAGTATATACACATGGACGTTCACAGGACAGAAGTGTCAACTGCATTAACTTTTTTATTTGCGGAAGACCTATCACTCGTAAACGTGTCGAGGCTGTGCGCCTTGGCGTACACCTTTGACATTCGCTTTAACGGTGGCGCGATGCTTAACAATAAAGGTTAAAGTGAGAGAGTACGTTGTCTCCGGGTATGAAAGCAACTAAGCACTGAATAGAAGTAATAGAGAACCACTGTATGTCGCGTTAAGCACGCATTGCGCGAAAGTTCTAATTGCGGAAATATCTTCTCATTCAGCTGCTAAGAAGACGCTGTTGCCCCTGCTTGCAACTCGTGAAAATACGCGCGCTTTAAATGCGCTTAATAGCGAGTTTGCGAATTGGGGACCACTGACACTGGGTCCCCAAGTTGTGTTTTGGTAGGCAGCTCTTGCGTTCGGAGGATCAACAGAGTTTGAGCATTGGGTGAAACGCAGGCTGCGTTGGGTCAAACACACGGGCCGCCGCACGTGGCTAAATTAAAATTATGCGAGACACGGGCCATGCTGTGTTGTGGCCAATGCCAGTTGGGGACACACTCTAGTTTTCGATTTTTTGAGTCTTGGGTCAACGCGAGCGCAAGAGCTCAAAAGTGGCCTGCGTTGTGCGCATGCGCCCTAGCGGTTCGAAAGTTTCTTGGGTCCCCAAGCTCCTTGGGGCTCCAGTTCTCAAACTCTCGAATGTAGGTACGTAATAAGGGCCTTATAACTGAGGCATCTGCGTGTGCAACTTTATATTCGAAGGCAGGTGATCTTCAAACAGCCGAGCCCACGCTGCCGCCACTCGACGCGTGCAGCTCGCTGCAGAAAAATAACGAAAATTGCTTAACAGCACACGCTCCCAAATGCACGTATGTTCGACCATCTGCACATAGATTTCTCACGCTGGTATCTAGGAATTTCGGGAGAGAGAAACATTGTCGATATAGGGAGGAGCACTCAAGAGGGCACACGTTTATGATTTTTCTAGTGGCACGACACGACGAACCGAAGAATTGATGTTTGCATTGGCCGGCATGACGCCCCACAAATTATTTACTGACCTTGCGCAAGCACAAACACGCCAATGGTACAAGAAAAGAAGTTCGAAGTTCCGCCGACAGGTTGCCAGCCGCTTCGTACATATACGAAACCGTGAAAAAGCAAACTGGCCAGTGGTGGCGCTGTAGAGTATGGTGTTTGCTTCCGCTGCGTGTGGCCGCCCTTTCGATTCCTGCATCGTGTGTGCTTATATGTTAAAATGTCATGTTGGTGTAAAAATGCATCAATGTTCATTTTCTAATAGGTGTCAGTCATGAATGGTACCAAAGGTTGTCTGTGAAACGCCAATATAGTGCCCGAAATATTTTTTTTTATTTTACAACTGCTTTGGCCGCGCATAAAAGGGGGGCTAAATGGTTTCAAAAGAAGCAGAGAAACTTCCATTGCGCTCTGTTCAAACTCTGAAACGGAGTCACATAAAAACACCAAAATGACCCTTTAGGATTCCGATATTTCCACCTAATCACTCCGTTAACATAGGGTGTAAATAAAAGCTCCTTTTGATGGGAGTTCTGCCTAGTACCTTTAGGATTCACGCTGCGCAACCAGGCCAGAACTACCTAAAAGGCTGAAACCCGTTTGTAGCGCACGAATAGCCTTTAACCCTACAAGTACCTGCTGGTAATACAAACCAAAGTGAAGAAAAGCTCTACTCAACTACCCGTCCGCCCACTCAAAGCTTGTAAAGAACGGCATTGCGTAGTCCTGTAGCCGTTCTGCGGTTACAAAGTCGTGTTCGCATTTCATTGAACATAGCGCCCAAGAGTATGCCGTAACACTGCAGGAGTCAGCATATCTTGCTAAGTGGTTGCACCAGTTGGTCAAAAATTTTAAAAGCACGGACGAAGTCAAAATCGTCAGGGCAGTTCCTGTCGGTCGTCATGGGGCGGTGGGTCAACGGGTGCGCTAGCCAAGCAGTCAGAATGCTTTCAGCCGGACTTGTAAACCACGGGGATGTCAAACTCCTGAAACCGGAGGCTGCACTATGGGAGGCGAACTTATTTTTTTTATTTATTTATTTATTTATTTATTTATTTATTTATTTATTTATTTATTTCAATACCCCAAAGGCCCTATCGGGCATTACATAGGGGGGGATTTAAGTGAATACATACATTTCAAATAACATAAATAGAAAGAAAAATGCCAAAAAGAAAATAAAAAAGAAAACATCGAGTAAGTCAAATCACAACATCCAGTCAAATACGTTCACCAACTTCCGTCGAATACATATTCATGAGTACAACTTTTTTTTTTCAATAACGATGAAAGCACTATGAAAATTACATCGAAAAACATTGAATATATATCGCGAACAAAAACCTTAAATGAAACGAGAGCAATCAGACATAAATTAGCAATATTACTCGATATGCAAATAGCCCTGCAGCATCGAGAAAAATATGGAATGATCTGTTATTATTGCGATGTTAGGTGGAAGGGAGTTCCACTCGGTTATGCATAATGATAATGGCGAATTTTGAAACTTCTTGGTCCTGGCAAAAATGGGGGGCCACATTGTGCGCATGATCGAGGCGGGTTGAGGTAGGAGGGGCTGGAAATATTTGAGACTGGGCGAAGGATGAGCTGCTGTGATACAGTGAGTGAAAGAACGATAGTCGAGTATGACGCCTGCGCATGGCAAGTGTGGTAAGGCTAACCTCTGCTTTCAGTAAAGAAACACTTATGTAACGTGAGTAGGATGATGAGATAAACCGAGCAGCTTTATTCTGTACCATTTCGAGCATGTTAGTAAGACCGATTTGGTGAGGATGCCATATGATTGAAGCGTATTCTAAAGGTGGCCGAATCAATGAGTGGAAAGTGCGCAGTCTTGTGTCCCTATTAGCGAAATGCAAGCGTCGTTTAAGGAGGCCGAGTTTCTTGAGAGCCTTATTAGTAATATGCTCTATGTGTGCCGTCCAGCTTAAATCTGAACTGAGTATTACGCCCAGGTACTTAAATGACGTGACTTTTTCTATTACCAAATCGTTTATTTTATAAGAGCTGGAGCATGCAGAAGTGATATTAGTAAACAGTAAGTGCTTGGTTTTATCGACGTTAATTTCCATCTGCCAACTGCTGCACCATTCCCTTAACCTGGTTAGATCCGCTTGTAGTTCTACAACGTCATCTGTGCAAGTTATTTTCCTATAAACAACACAATCTTCCGCAAAGTGCCTTAAGTGCCCTGATTATTTGCTGGCCAACACAAGGCGTCTTGATCGCTCATAACCTTGAAGGGCCTGCCGTAGAAGTAGGAACAAAACTTCGACGTTGCCCAAAAGATCGTTCGGCACTTCTTTTCCGTGATCGAATAATTTGCTTCCGCCTTTGAAAGCGACGGGTAAAAGCGGAAAGTGACCGCCTTTGGAAACGACCGGTAGCATAACTATGATTCTTTTAAGTTCATCCTTTCTTTGAGCTAACACAGCGCTGGGGCCTATACTTGCATCAGGGTGGATCTGCTCTTCTGTGTGGCTTTGCCGAAATGGGCAAGTACCGGCGGTGACTGAATACGTTGTTTGAGTTCCTAGAATTGCTTACTATTGGGGCGTTTCCCATTTGAAATCGACATCTGTCTTCATTAGGTTATAGTAAGTGGTTCGGCGATGCGGGAAAAGATTGTTAGAAAGCACCTGCAATAGGCACACAGACTGAGGAATCTGTTTACCGCATTTTTGTCACCGGATGACGCGAACGTAGCCATGGCAGCGGTCTTCCAGGGGTCGGGCCCACTCTAGCCTTGCTGCTGACATGTCATAGAAAGAGTTGCTCTTCGTATGCAAGATAATTGGAACAGCGCCAACGTAAAGCACGGGACGTAGAAGGGACACATATGACAACACGAGCACTGACTAACAACCGTTTATGTCCGGCGTTTGCCACATATAAATATACATGAACCATCAGCAAGAAACACGAAAGCAGAGGAGAATAGGCCATTTCCATTAAGCATCTCATCCTTGTGCTGATTGCCAGCGATCCAAAACCGCTAGCTCTTTGCTTGATAATGCTAGGGATGCCACACTCACACACTTGTTCCCCGCACTATAATGTACAGATTATCTAATACGCTATGAATCTCATGCGAACACATGATGAAAGAATGCCTAACTTCACAGATAAGAAGACTGTCAGATTCGGGGTATTTGAAGTCACTTGTGGCTTCCGTGGCTGAAAGCATGCTCCGAAGAATGAAAATAGTACGGCGATCAGACAAGCACGAGGAAAGGGGGAAACAGCAGGATCGCGAAAAGATAGCCGTATTCCCTTACATTCACCAAACCTCGCATAATCTGAAGAAAATCGGGAAGCGGGCAGGGGTGAAGGTAGTGTTTTCAGCGCCCTTGAAACTGTCCATGCTTTGTGAAAAGACAAATCCGTGTCAGGACCAAGAAAGGAAACAATGCGCGATTGACCACTTGAGAAAGCTTGTCACATGTGAAGAAAGTGTGATTTATCACGTTCCGTTATCTCGTGGCCATGAGTATATTGGGCAAACAGGCAGATAAGTGAACAGGAGGATAAAGGAACACCCACACAATGTTAATGAAAGTAAACAGGGACACCTTAGCATGCACTGTCGACAATGTGGAACTTCATCTGTGCCACAAGGTCGATCCGGTTCAGAAGCCCTTTGTTTGAACGGAGCGAAGTTATCAGTCGTCACAAAGACAAGCATGATAGGGAAAAATTGAGGCTATGAACATTGCACGTGCGGGGAACAAGTGTGTGAGGGTGGCATCCTTGGCATTATTAAGCAAAGACCTGCGGGTTTTAGATCGCTGGCAATCAGCACAAGGATGAGATGCTTAATGGATATCGCCTATTCTCCTCCCCTTTCCTGTTTCTTGCTGATGGTTCATGTATATTTGTATGTGGCAAACGCAGGAAATAAACAGTTGTTAGTCAGCACTCGTGTCGTTGTACGTGTCCCTTCTACGTCCGGTGCTTTACGTTCACGCTGTTCCTACTATCATGATTCACCAACTTGCTCAGCAAGCTTCACTTCGTATGGAAAGCAGCACTTTTGCGGCTTCAGTGTAAGTCCGGATGGTTGCTTGAAGGACTGTTCCAAGGCGCCGGAGGCTGATTCCTTGATGTTCCAGATACCGTCGAAGCACCGTGATACAAGCTTAAGCCAACAAGACACCTAAGGCATAGCGGATCATCGAGATAGCTTCAGGCAACAAGGACTACCACCAGAGTACGGACTTCTACCGGACAGGACGAGGAATACCCGGCACCTCCACCAGTTGCTACGTGATTATGACTGCGAAGAAGGCTGCAGCAAAGCTGGGAAGTAACGTCCGCCTCAACGGTATCGCTTTCATACTGCGCATCACCACCATCTTGTGACGACCGCCTGGACTTGCCGTTCACTATGCACGAACTCGACGCCGCGATTGCTGCCTCCCGACGCTCGTCCGCGCCCGGGCCGGATGAGATATCCTATTCGGCTCTTTGTCACCTCGGCGCGGAATGCTCTTTTGTCTTTCTACAATTCTACGTGGGACACAGCAACAGTCCCAGAACGCTGGAAGTGCCGCCGCATAGTGGCCTTACTGAAACCAGGCACGTGCTCACACGAGCTTTCTTCGTATAGACCACTCACTCAAACACGCGGCCCGCGGCCCGCGCTCTTGGTTGCGGCCCGCGGCCCGCACACGGCTGTCTTCGCCCCACATTTTTTTTTATTTTATTATCTTCTTAAGTGTGTTCGTGAGCTACACAGGCCTGACCGGTTTAAGGCGTTGTCTCCATGAGGCATCCCATTTGTTCACCTTGTTTTGAAACAAAACCGTGAAACAAATCTTATATTTCACAATCGGCATCCAGATTTGACTCATTTTGTTGATCGGTATCGACATGTCGTTGGAATCCTGGCACTAAATCTCCTTCAGAAATGACCTGTATATAAGATATGGGACAGTTTTCTTTCAAATGGCGGCGTTTTCTGGCAAGTTGTAGGAACTCTTCACCCTCCCCCCCCCCCCCCCCCCGTCCCCCCCCTGCTCCTACTTCCTTCACTGCCCCGGCCCTTGCGGGACTAAATTGCCCGACTGCGGCCCGACGGCTGAGGTGAGTTTGAGACCCCTGCAATAGAGGGTTAAGACACGTGTTAGAACAGAAGTACAGAGTAAAATAATCTCTCCGTCTGCGTCACCACAATCTAGTTATCCTGTCTTCAAGAGCCGTCTTGTCGCGCAGAAGCCAATCAAGTCGGCCTCCCGACAAATAGCTGAACATACTGGACGTCGACAAAGGACCACTTCTACTGTGGGAAAGACCATCCAGGAAACACACAAGGACAACTTCAGCTACTAAAGACATCTTCTATGCCTTCAGAGCTCTCGTCAACGTGAATTACCCTTCAAGTTAATTAACAAGAGAGCTGCGAGAACTGATATGTACGTGACGTAAGAGACTTCTGCTATCGGAATGCGCGAAGCTTTTGAATATTCAAAAGACAGCCTACCTGACTGTTGTGTCTTGAAAGCTAGGAAACGATAGAGGCCGTGGACGCCGCCATAACCTTCAAAACAACTGTCTTCATTTTTTCATTTCGTCCTTGGCTTGGCCAGCCGTTGAATTCTGGGCCGTCTCGGCTCGGCTACACTACATTCCCCCCTATCTTAAATACAGACGGAAACACACGAAAAAATTACAATAACATGGAGGAGAGTCCCGGGAAAGAAAAAAAGAAACTGATGTTTCTCTCAAAGTCTGTAACGTAGCGGCTTGACACCTCTCGACGCTCTGATAGGAAGTCCTGGTTCTTGGTTTTTATTGCCATCTTGTGATGCAGTGTTCTCCGGTCGTGCTTAGTCTCCTTGCTTTCACTGTTGCCTGTTTCAGATATGATGTCCTCTGCAGGCAACAAAGCTCCATTCTTTGAGGGCAAGAAATCATCTTCTTCATCGTCTGATTCAGGAGGCTTGTGTTCGCATTGAACCTTGTTGAAAAAGCTTGCATTGCGTGTTATTTCTTTCCCCCTTCAGACTGCAGTGAATTTGGATCCTTGCACCTCAGTCACAGCGTACGTGTCAGGGTAAAAGTGTGGTGTGAGCGTGTTCCGTCTGACCTACCTGTACAGTGCTGAGTCTCCTTGCTTAAGCACATGTGGCTTGGTGTGGCTCCTTTTGTCTGAATATGCTTTAGATTGAAGTTTTGCTGTGAGGTTGTCTTGGCGCGCTTCCTTGTCGTCACGGACTTCATGCTCTGGTGCAGGTCCCTTGTAGGGCTGTCTGCATCTGCCTAACAAAGGGAAGCTGATATGGGGACTTTCGTGTTGCGTGCGAAGTTGCTCTGTAGCACATCAGAAAATCATCGATGCCCTTGACCCAATCTCTTCCTTGGACATTTAGTGCTCTGATTGCTTTAGCCATAGTTCTCACGAATCGTTCTGCTTCGCCATTTGCTTCAAGCCAAAATGGTGTAATTCTGTGGTGTTTGACTCCATACTCCTCAGCAAACCATCTGAAGTCAGTAGAACCGAGGGTGGTCCATTATGACTCTTGACTTGGTGAGAGACACCAATTTGTGCAAATATCCGGCGCAGCACATCAGTTGCTGAGTTTACATTTGTTGACGGCACAACTTCTACCATAAGGCAGCGGGCTAGTCAATGAGAAGTACAAGTAGGTACTTGCCGTTGGGGAATGACCCAGCAATATCAATGCTCAGGTTTCCCAAGGTCCTTCGGAAGGGGAGTTGGTTCCACAAAATCACGCTGAAAGCTTGGTGTTAGGAGTGGCATGGGATCCAGTCTTGTACAGTCTGCTCGACTAATTTGTCCATGGGGGGGCGGGGGGGGAGGGACAAAACGCCGGTGCGTAGCAGTTGCTTGTTTTTACAACGCTCACGTGTCCCCTGCGGGCAACCTCCACTGCAAGTTGTTGTAGGCTGGCTGGTAGTACAAGTTTTCTGCACCGAAGGATGAGCCCATCCGGTGACAATGCGAGTTCTGACCGCATGTTATTGAATGTTTTTTGGCGCAGAGTCACTCCACAAGGCATGTCGCCTGGTACCTTCAGCTTGGATGGCTGCTCTTAGTTGACAGTACGTTGTGTCACCATCGGCTTCTTTGATTACTTCTTGTGTTGTCAGTGCTTTTGACATTGTTATTTAGGAAAGGAACAGAAGGTATTAATCACGCATCTTGTGCGTTCTGTACCCATTTTGATTGGACTTGAGTGAATGATGGGACATGTAGTCCGATGGGTTGCCTGTGCCTTTCTGATCCTGTACAAAGAAGCTATAGAGTTGGATTCTAAGACGCAAGCGCTCTATTCGTGCAAAGGGTCGAGGAGCAGGATTAGCCAATATGCTGACCAACGGTTTGTGGTCAGTGGGGAGCACGAAATGGGTCCCGTACAAGTAGATATTGAAGTGCTCAATTCCCCACACGAGAGCTAGGGTCACCTTTTCAATGTGGGAATAGTTGGGCTCTGCAGTGATCAGCGTGAGTCTTGCACAGGCCACGATTGGTATATCATCAACATCCCCTTATGCCAGTATGGCTCCTAGACTTTCTGGGCCCGCATCAACAGTGAGATTAGTGCACTTGCTGCCAAACTAGGCCAGAGTACGGCTACCTGTGAGGACTTCCTTCAGCTTGCCGATAGCTGCTTGGTGCACATCTGTTCATTTAAATTCGATATCCTTTCTCGTGAGATTGCGAAGAGGTGCTGTCAATTTTGCCAGGTTGGGTATGAATCTACCTCAGTACATGACCATGCCCACGAGGCTCCTCACTTCTTATGGGTTGTTTGGTGATGACATTTCCACCCCTGCCTGGACCTTTAAAGGGTCGGGTCTGATGCCTCTTGATGAAAAGATGTGCCCGAAAATTATCAATTCGGACTGGGAGAAGCAACATTTCGTAGGGTAGAGCGTCAATCCACAGCTTTCAAGACGTTCCGGTACCATCTTCAGGCAGTCAATGTGTTCGTTTTTGGCTATGCCGTATACAAGAATGTCGTCACTAATGTTGATGATTCCTGGGATGCCTGCGATAGCCTGTCTAATTGTGTTTTGGAATAATTCTGCTGCTCCATTCATTCCGAAGTTCAGGCGCTTGTAATGGTATAGTTCGATAGATGTTGTGAAGGTTGTGATACACATTGATTCTTCATGTAGCACCAGTTCGTGATAGTCATCGTTCAGGTCAAGTTTTGAGAAGATTAATGCACCAGTTAGGCTAGTGACAAGATCTGCTAACGTTGGAGACGAATGCCGTTCTCTTTTTATGGCTTGATTGGTCCGACGCATGTCCACACACAATCCGACACACCAGGGTGAGTGTGGTTTGGGTACCACAACAATCGGAGACACCCATGTGGTGGGGCCTGTTCCCTTTTAGATTACTTCAAGTCCTTCAAGCCGTTCAGCCTCTTTTGTGACTGCGTCTCGGATGCTGAATGCGATGTGTCTCAGCTTTTGTGCTATCGGCTGGGCGCTCTTATCAATGTGTAGCTTCACTTCAATACCTTGAAGCTTCCCTAGTCCTTCAAACAACCTGGGATGCTCGTCCTGCATGCTTTGAAGGGATGAGATGTACACGATGGGTACAAGTCCGAGGGCTTCAGCTGATTTGAAGCAGTTTATTTCTCACTTGTTCTAGTGAACAACACGATATCTTGTAGCTTGGTGCACTTGTACGACATTTGGCACGTGGATTTGCCTAGTAAGGGGAGCTCGGTTTTCGATCCATAGACAAACACTTTTGGCAGTAGGCCACTCAAGGTTGGTTTATTGGCATAGCATCGCATGTCTCTTGGCTGATGATGTTCAGTGTAGCCCTTGTGTCCACGATAAATTCAATGTTGTGATCGTTGAGGGACACTGTTACTCTTGGAGATTTGCCATTGACCCATTGTGCTGGAAAGGCCTGGTCGTCCGTATCCGAGTCCGAGCTTTGGTCCAACAATCTGTGTGCAGTATCTTGGTGTTGGCTCTTTCCCCTGCAGACTGTAGCAAAGTGACCACGTTTGTTTGCACGCCTGGCAGGTTTTATTTGCTGCGGGACATGACGACCGGCCGCGCTCGTGGGGCCGCGGTCCGCCGCTGGTAAAGCATTGCCTTTCTCTCTCCGTGTACATGCTTTGCAATGGTTTGTGTTCCGATGCGGATTTCGAATGTTTCTGCCGGCATCCAACTTGGTTAACTGAGGCAGCCACTGCCTTTTGCATCTCCTTTAGCTGCCGTGATGTTATTTCGTATGTGATTGTGCGCCCCGGAATCAAAGTTGTTCCAGTGTTGCATTGGTTTTTAATGGGAACCGTCCAAATTTCGTGGACGTAGTGCCCAGCACGATTTGCGACTTGATTTCCAAATCGGGGTCGAGAAATGAACAATATCTTTCCATGAAGCGCAGGCGCGTATAAAAATCGTCTTTTGTCTCGCCGTCTTGTTGGGACGATTTTCTAAAGTTGAAGATTTTGTACTCACGGTTCACTTTTGGCGTGAAATGATCGTGGAGCCGTTTCTTGACCTGCTCGTACTCGTCCGGCTGGTTGGAGTCAACTGTACCGGCGTTGCTGCTGGAGGCTGTTCAGCTCACTAGAGGCTGTTGAGCTCGCTGGAACAACTGGTGTCAGTGATTCTCGGATAGGTTTAGCGCGATTTAGACGAGGACAGGAGGCACACAGAACACAGACCTCCTGTCCTCGTCTAAATCGCGCTAAACCTATCCGAGTATGTACCAACTCGCCCAAGTCAAAGTCCTGCCTCCTGTCCTCGTCTAAATCGCGCTAAACCTATCCGAGTATGTACCAACTCGCCCAAGTCAAAGTGCTATTGGTGTCAGTGAGGCGTAGACATCGTAAGTCTCCTCGCCGATGTAGTGAAGGAGCAGTGGTTTATTTTGTTTGGCGTTGTTAATCTGCATTGCCACAGGCAGGTTTTCAAAATGAGCTATCCACCGTAGCCATCGATCACCAATGGCTGCTGGCGCTGTACCCCGGTCAAAAGGCGGGAAAATCGGTAAGGATGGAGCGAGCGCCATGTTGTCTGCCTCGCTGCTTGCGGCGTGGGGCGCCGAAAGTGCGCTTTGTCGTGTCAAGGCTTGTATCTAGAGCACTCTACTTGTATTGTATGCCGGGCGTTAGCCTAGGTACGACGCAGTTCTTCTCGCGGACGTAGAGCATGGTCCGAACATTTTCGTCGCCATTTGTTGCGTCTCAAAAGCTACAGAACGAGAGAGGACGGCGCCATAAGCTTTAAAACAACTCTGTCTTCAATTTTTTCTTTAGTTCTTGGCTTGGCTGGACCGTTGGATTCTGGGCCGTCTTAGCTCGGCTACACTACACTGACCTTAAGGTTAAGTGTATGCCGAAGCCGGCAGATTCTGGTGTAGTGCAGTCCTCACAGCTGTGCGCGCGGCTGCTTGACGGAAGTAAAGCAGGATGCAACCAAGGGAAAAGAAATAAAAGAAGCACCATGACGGCACAAAAGCCTTCCGTAGGTATTTCTCGTAAATGTAGCTTGTGAAGTAAGCTGCAGACGTCAAGGGTGAGAAGAATGAGGACTGTGCACTCTAAGCCACTGCAGATGCGAATTCGTGAGACAGTGTCACAGCGGCGAAAGAAGCAGTCCAGAACAAGGCGGAGGCAGAAGACTGATTCTTCCATGGAGAACTGCAGGCAGAATCGGCGTACGAGTTTTGTTTTCCGCCCCGAACCGTGTGGCCTCCCTATGCAGGCAAGTGAACAGAGAAGAAGCAGACTTCTCTCGCTGTGACAAAAAGCACAGAAATCGTTTCACTGAATGAGTGAAGAACGTTGTTTATGATATTTCATTAACATGCGGCAAATCATACGTGCGACAAACCGGACGGTGCATAAATGAGAAAATGCGTGAGCATGCCAATTCTTTAAAAGCAACAACAGGCAGTAACTTGGCTATACATTGTACATCATGCGGCTTTGCCCTTTGCTTGACAATGTGAAAGTTCTGAAGAAATATCTAGATCAATGTGCACGCGAAATTTGTGAAGCGCACGTAATTCACAAAAGGGGAGCAGCTTGTGTCAGCCGCCATTACTAGCCCTCTGATGAAGTAAGATACCTTGAGCATGGTCAAATCATATCGGTCGTGAAACTTGGAACGAAAAGTGGTCGAAAACTTATTGCCACAGGCATCAACGCCCGCCGTACGATTGAAGCGCGACTAGGTGAGGAGGGGACAAATAAAGAAAACCAAAAACTCAAACCAATCTTTTCGAAAACTCATAATTTTATATAT
>JALIZH010020733.1:0-44319 GCA_030522465.1 Rhipicephalus appendiculatus | reverse complement strand
ACAGCAGCCGCGTTTCGATGGGCGGGGGGAGGGTGCGAAAAAAATAAAAAATAAAACAAAAACAAAACACCCGTATGTTTAGGCTCAATTGCGCGTTGAAGAACCCGAGGTGGTCCAAATTTATTGGACTCCGCAACTACACCATGCCTTATAATCATATCGTGATTGTAACCTGTGCAGCAAAGCCACAAAGCAGTCACCCGAATTACGCGTTTTTATTACGGGCCTTTGTTCTGCCGCTTTACGTAATTAGGGAACTTTTGAATAGCGCACGCAAAGTTCCGCGTAAGCGTTAGTCGGCACTACGCATGCGTCGTACGCCATTCTTTTGAATAGCCCCGTTGAGTGACGGAAATAGCAGGTGACCGCCACGACCGCTATCTTGGCATACGCAATTGTAAATCTGCCCATTCAATCTGACGCCAAAGGCAAAATACGACTACTCGTCCGCTACCAACAGCTCCATGGCTAATGGGATGAAAGCTTTCGCAATAGTGTGTGTTTGAGCACGGCCTTTAAGTGCCGCGAGGAATGAAGGGTCAGCTAGGATGCTTACCCGATATTATGGTCAAGCGATGATAAGCGGCGACTCGGGTGGTGCATGTCTGAGCGCGAAATGCCCTAAAGGGTGACGTGTTACCTTGTTGTCCAGTCTCTTTTGTCAGCGAGATAGCTTGCCATTCTGACAGGTTATTGTGCTTTAGCACACCTATGTATAGCCCCGTTCACTTCACTGTAGAGCGCATAAGGCGCTGGCCTAGCTCTGCAAGGAGGCTCCTTGCAGCTAAAGCGGGCTCTGATGTGACGTGCCCTGGAGCACCCGTGGCCTAATAGACCTGCAGAGCTGCGCGCATTGCTTTAAAACAGAAATTATGTTGGTAAGCGCCTTCGTTTAGCCGGCTGCGCGCATTACCCGAGCTTATCGTTTTTAGATGTGGGTGCTTATCTCGAAACAGTCATAAGCGCACATCATTTGTTCTAAAGAGCCGGGTGCGTCTTATCTGTTTGAAAGCGTCACTCTTTGGTATTGAGAAGCCGCATGCGCCTTGATGCCGAGTGCATATTCCGTTCAAAAAGGGTCATTTTCAACGTTGCCGCTCGTGAATAGCAGGACCGCGTGCCTACTAAGCCGCACATGCTCTTGGGCAAACCACAGCAGATCCTGAAGCCACCGCAATGTGCCGCCCCCCCAGATCAAGGCCGGCTGCTCGTGCGCTACGCACACATGGAAGTGTGTGGTGGTCCGTGAGAAGGGAGAGACGGAAGACCACTTCATATTTGCTGGATAGATATAAAAAAAAACATATGCATGCGTGCTTGAATGAAGGAAATGGCGGCGCAGCTTAACCAGCTACATCGTAGCGTGTTTCGCTGCTCGAAGGTGCACACTGTATGCCGAGTGAGGCCCTGCAAAAAAAAAAAAACAAAAACAAAAAAAAAACAAAAAAAATAAAAAAAAATGGCAGTGTTCTGCAGGCGATGTAATTCTCCAAGGGAGAGTTCCATGTGAATATCTTGCTTTATTACCTGCAAGGACCTTTCTAGTACCCACTACGTATGGGTTGCCGTTAGAGCGAATACCAGTGCGGTGGCTGGTGCCTTCCATGTTGCGCCCGAAACATTCTTAAGCACGATAAGGGACTGTACATAGATGTTAATTTCTTACTTTTCTCATGTAAGTTCCTTTTGCTAAGGTTAAGGCTTGCGCGTGTTGGTACATATTGCAAAGGAGGGAAAACAGCGCTAAAAACTTGACAGACACGAAGGAAGACGGGCGCCTCTCTTCGTCCGTCTTCCTTCGCGTCTGTCAAGTTTTTAGCGCTGTTTTCCCTTCTTTGCACAAGTTCCTTTTACAGTACATCTTTTACATTTTCCGGTTGTGCTTACAGCATAGGAGTCATATCTTTGGGCGATGCCATAAACGGGTGCTCGTGTCCAACTTTTCCATGGTAATAGCATTTCATTGGCTAATATTGCCACGCGCTATCGCAGGGCGCAAGACATTCGTGATTGAATCGAAATTTTCGGAACATGTCCGAAGTTCGAACGTTTGTATTTTCCGATCGGATTGATGCAATAACCGAGTACAATCTCGAAACGTATTCAAGCACCAGCGAGGGTGCTGAAATCTGCCATGGTTAAAAAAAATATCCATAAATAGCCAACCTGTTAGATCAGCAGATGAAATTTTCGACTAGAAACGACTGTGCTCGCAGCCATCGTTGCTGTGTGATTACCTTCTTTACTGGCAATAGTTCAATCTTTATTAGGCTGATTGACTGCTGAAGTGTTGTGGGATGAAACAACCTGACACTTTCGTCTATATTTTGCGCTTGATGGTATAAATCCGGTTTGTTCCTTTTTCATCACAGGCATGGCGTTGCCACCAACGCCTAGCGGAGACGTCAGCATCTTAACTCCGGCCTACATGACCATGCTTCAGAACCTGTGCGTAAACACCGAGCCGAGTATTAACGATGTGATCGCCATCTTCAAGGAATTCCGTCGTTCTCTGGATCCCAGAAAGCCCAAGCCTTCACCAAAGCCATCCACTTCGTCGCCCACTTCCTCCGGCGCTTCCAAAAAACGTGGCGGCAAGTCCGGTAAGGAGCGCCTACCTCCGTTATTCACTCATCTTATAACATTGTTCTAACCCAAACTTGCAAACACGAAAAGCTGAGCGAGTACGTATTGTAAAGCGACTTCAAAATATGCGCATCCTCTCCACTCACAGCTTTTGTATTGTGTTCCAAGCGACAATCATATAACGTTGGACCGCGATAAAGTACTGTCCCGCAAACATAAACCGAATACTGGATGACATACGGCACGATCAGGACAACTTTTATACGCATCCTTTTTGCTGAAGTTTGCTGAAGTCTTAGAGAAGAAAAGTGGAGAAGAAAAGTAAATGTAAGGGAAGAAAATATAGAGGGGGGCACATTGGTAGTATTTCAACTTTGATCGTCGCGCTGTGGATCTAAGACACCGGAAATGTCATTTCAGCTAACAAAGCTTTGCTATCTTTGTCCTTATTGCACATGGGACTTGCGGTTGGTCTGGCTTAACAGTAGTCATATCAGTTAAAACGGAAAATGCATCCACTTAGAAAGTACGAGCCATCTTTGTCGTGCGAACAGCTGTAAGTTGGTTATTTGTGTCACCCGCCTGAATTATCATTTGTATTGTTAATTCCGCGTGGACTTTGTTCCACACAGTATAGCGCGGATCATAGATTGGCTATGATGTAAAACCCCTCAGTGTCGTAGATACGACTGCCGAAAATGACGACGGGTTTTAGGGACGAGGCTTGTGCGGTGTCCGTTGTCACGGCTACATTATATCGTGCAACGCTCGGCTAACGTACGATATGTGAGACACAAACAAAGGTTTAACACTAGACTAATATCAATCATAATTGTGACAGTACAATATAAAACACCTACAAGCACTAACCATTTATATTAGTCGGGGACTTCAGCGTAGATATTATGGACCTGAGGACCTAGCTTTGTCGTCGAATCTTTGTCACTTTATGCCACTCAATGTACATTATATGGGGCAACGCTCGGGTAACGTACGGTTACTCACCCATACGATACCCAGAGCTTGGCTCACTTGTCATTATTCACTTCGTGGAAATGCTTAGATTTTTTTAACGGGCTGCAAAGTAAGAGCACCAATGTAACGCTATAGAATTCCGGATGTTGACAACTAATCCAGAGTCCGGTACTATGGCACGCCTAATAAATTGCATACCGCCTTTATAATCGCGGAGCTTACCGATTTAGGTGTAATGCCTCATAGCTAGCAGAATACAAAAGCAAACAAACCATCTGTCATCAATGAACAGCTGTGGAATGCGATAAACTGCCGTAGCTTTAATGATTGTTTTTCTTTTTTTTTTCTGATATAGCCATTCGCTAGCACGATTCCATGCCTTCCTTATCGCTGGTGTCGCCGGTAAAAAAGATGATCATTTTTCTCGAATCGTCATTGGTCCCCGGAAATTTCGCGAGGTGCGAAGTACTGAGTCGTATAAATGTTTACCTTACAGCTCCATCTCAAGCGCCTAATTACGACGTGGTGTAGCACTCACCTGATTTTCTCGGCGCAGTTTGTGACTTTCTCAAGCGCCAGCACGTCAGGTTAAATGCGCGGTTTTTGTGTTTTATATTACGATTTTTTCTCAAGTACTCTGATGAAATAAATAGGCCTGAAGGACAAGGTTACATGTGACCCAGTGATTGTTCTTAAAACGCTGCATCGTTTGGCCGATGAATGTAATCAAGCGAACATATTAATTAGCTGAATTTTAAATCGATGTCTTAAAATTAAATGGCCTTCGAAGAGTGCCCAACTACTACAAAACGGCATGTTCATGACAAAGCAATATCCGCATTGCAATCACTGAGAGGAAAATTGCTGAACAAGATCCAGGTGGTCCAATGGGAAGGGCTGCTGAGGCCATGACACATTGAAGACTAGCTGCGGCTGATGTGCTGGGACTTCGCGTCGGCTACAAGCCACCGCAAATCACAAAGGCACTGGCCTATGAATCAAGAAAAGGTTCACATGGTTGCAGAAGTTTTTTACAGTAACAAATAATTAAGCACACTGACTCGGTGTAGCAGCAGTTGAGCTGGAAGAAAAAAATTTATAGGGATGGCCTGCTGAAAGGCTGGTTCGTTCAATTACGCATCATGCATGGGGAATTTCGATGAGGTCCGATGAGATCCATTCATTTGATGAGGTCTAAATGCAAAAACAATGTTACAGGTAAGCATAAAAACTTGCTTCATGTTGGAATTTGAAGACCGAGCTGTGGAACGGTCTGGGAATCCAGCGATCAAGATCGGCAGGCCTGAGGCCTGTTGCACGAAGGTGGTGCAGACGGCTGAAACCCAGCTCTCTATAAGTGTTACTGTCGTGTAGATTCATCATATGCAGTTCGCTTTGTAACGACTGACGCTGGTACCGGCGGTTTCGTCAAATATCAATGATATTAATAAGAAAAACTACATTTGTGCTTCTGATGCCCTGCGAGATAAAAATTACGCATTTATTTATATCATACCTGAATGTAGCTACTCCTCTGCTAATATACAACCTTGCGAGGCCTTCATAGAAGTGTGCGTGACACCCGGTGACCCAAAAAGCATAAAACACGTCAGGTAGGCGAGTTTTATTAACCAAGCCACATTAAGAGGCAAGCGCCGAAATGATTTGTGCAAAGACGGAAGAGTCCCTTTTGAACCCAGAGGGAAGCGAGGTTCGGAGCTTCGGTAGTGGGCTCCTCTAATTTTGTCTAGAGCAGCGTCGTTGTCACGTGAGATATATAAATAAATTGTAATATTCAAAGTGTTTACACCAAGTTTGTCACGCGAAATCTAATAATAATTCATGGGGTTTAACGAGCCAAATCCATGCTATGGCTATGGGAGACGGCGTAGTGGAGGGCTTCGGAAATTTTGACCACCTGGGGTCGCGCCCCGAAATATGAGTACACAGGCTCAAAGATTTTTGTCTCCATCTCAAATGCCGCCGCCGTGGCCGGGATTAGATCCCACGACCTTCGGGTCAGCACTCAAGTATCATAATCACTAGACCAACGTGGCGGGTGTACGAAATGTATGTTTTCCTTGATTCACGACAGGATAAGGTCATTGGTTTGCAGAGATTTAAGTTTATTACAGACCTAGGTGTTGGGAAAGATGACTGCCAGTTTTGACACATGGGCAGTTCTAACATATGGGGTTGAATTATGAAGCACAAGAAATGAGAGTTGAGGACTGCGCATGAAGGAATGAAACGTAAAGTGATAGAGTAACATTAAAGGATCGAAGGATTGTAGATTGGTCAGGGAACCAACGGGGGTTGCAGAAGCCGAAGTACTGACCTGGACTGACCGCATAACGCTTAGGACAACCAATGCACAGCAGGAGCAAAAAAATGGCTGCCCAGAGATATGAAACCCATTCTTGAAAGTCATAACGTTAAATGGAGTCATCAAATTAAGAATGTCGCGCGGGGGAAAATGGAATCGGCTCGCGCAGGATAGGATAAACTAGGGATGGTACTTCGCTGGTGCGTCAAATAAGCGAAGTACCATCAACGAAGCACTAGTGCTTCGCTGATGGTATTTTGCTGGAGTCGACCTTGGCTCAGTTTGAAGGCCAGATTTATGCCGGGAACCATTCTGTGTATGCCTCGGGAGGAGTACAGCGATCGCTGTCAACAGTCACAGTACATGCTAATGAGACACCCAACAGCTAGCTCGTTAGCTGGAGCACTCTGTACGTTGTGTCCCAAGTGCTAATTGCTTCGCTCAACGCTTCCAGCGGCCCGTGCGAAGTCTGCTAGCGACGACGCGGATGGCGACGTCCGTGGAATCGTACAGAGTAATGTGGGCTTCGAACGCTCCTGCACGTGGGAGCCCGACGAGAAGCCCTGTTGGATCATGTCCGACCTTGAGTTGTGGAACCACATTCTCGCAGACAACTGCATCGAACTGTGCGAGTGCATGTGGGGTGAGCTCGAGCTTCAAGGCTACGAGTGGCCCGAAAGGAAACCCGGAAAGAAAGACGTGCTTCGTGCTTCTCTTCTCATCCATGTGCTGCTACGACAACACAGGTATTTGGAGTTTGTTTATATACAGTTCACTTCAATGCTTCACCTCATGTGAAGAACAGATATGCGAAATCCGGAATGCGCATGTCGTGCGATCCCATGCGTCACTGTTTGTGTTGTAGTGTACATATAACTCTACGCAAGACGAGGAAAAATCATCTCCTATGCACCCCGTGCTGATGCTTAACAAACCAAGCTGGAACATTGTTTATCGCAGGGTTAATCCCAGCAGTCCATTAGTCCTTGTCAAAGCTTATCTACAACGGTCAAAAAATGGCAACTTGTGTTTGTCGCACGTGTGCTTTCTTCATTTTTAGCGGGCGGGTGATGAGTAGAGGCATTGGCCCAATATCTGTGGCACATGCCTTTTTGCCCGATGACGACTTCGTCATATTTAGTGGACCAGTCGCGAGTAGTGGGGCTCTTTCAATGTCTGGGGGCACACGTGAGGTAGGAGTTTGTACGTCCGTAGGACGGATGAGTTATGGTTTCGCCGAGCCATATGTCTTCGCTATAAAGATCCGCTATAAGCTGTGCGATGGTGGTTGGCCAGTGAAGCTGTGGTATCGTCTGATTAGAAACACCAATGTTACGAAGCCTTGAACGCTGGTGCGTCAAATAAGTACTCTACCTTACAGTTCATGCCGCTATTAAACATTCCTAAGTATGTGTGGCTTTACAAAGTCATTTTTACAACAATGAAATCGGAGTACGCTGCTGCACCCCCAGGGAAAAGGCATGCGGGGCCCGCTGCTGTTTTCGCATTGTTTGAATATGCCTTATAACTTGTCATGTAGTTTCCGAACTTACTGTGTGCCTCGTTTTATCATCAAATGGAGCCGTCCTACTAGAACTAACAGAGAAAGAGCATATACAAAATTGCTGTGGCTATATGTCTGTGCTCGATTATGGGAATAAAAAATCTGCCCCATCTCCCGCTAAAGGGAAACATGTGTGGATGCGAAGCAGCGGGGATATAATTAGCTTGAGCGGGAGGAACGTCGCCAATCTCATTTCGCGGCAGCGGTCCGGGCGCTCATCGCGGCGCTGCGCAGGAGAGAGAATGGGGCGCGCGCTCCGTCATTTTCATACCGCGGAACTACCGTGGCGCCCCCCAGCGGAGTATGCAGCTGTCACACCACCTGTCGTGCCCGCCGCTGCGTAGAGGATTCCTAGAGGAAAGGACGGGGGGGGGATCGTAGGAGAGGGGGAAGGGACGTGCATGCGCTATGGGGGGTGTGGGACGCCGGAGCCGCTCCGTAGAGTAGAGGATTCATAGAGGAGAGAGGGGGAGAGGACGCGGATGCACTGTGGGGATGTGGGACGCGGGCGCCGCTCCGTAGAGTAGATGATTCCTAGAGCAGAGGAAGGGGGTGAGCGTAGGAGAGCATAGGGGAAGGGACGCGCTGTGGGACGCGGGGGCCGCTCAGTAGAGTAGAAGATTCCTAGAGGAGAGAAAGGGGGTGAGCGTAGGAGAGAGAGAGGGAGAGGGGACGCACATGCGCTGTGGTGGTGTGGGACGCGGGAAGGAGGGACGGACTAAGCCCCCCTCCAAACACATGGAAGCAAGATTAAGGAATGGGGTCAACCTGGGCGACAAACACCACCTGCCTAGCCATTGCTAGGCAGCCTCTCTGTGCTCTCGGCCATGACTCAAGGAATGGGGCCAACCTGGGCGACAGACACCACTTGCCCATTGCTAAGCAGCCTCTGCTGACGAAGACAGGAGTCGGCTTGTTCAAGACTAAACTTTTTAATTGGGCGAACTTGTATTGATGTAAATACGAAGTTCTTCGTATTTCCAGGCGCGGGAAGTGACGGAGCGATTGAAGGAAAGAAAGAAAGAAGAGGGAAGAAAGCATTGTCAGGGTACTTCTGCGCCTGTCCATTGCACGCCTACAAGCGGCAGCTTACCCCGGTCGATTAAAAAAAAAAAAAAAACAACGTAGCATTACTTGTGTCAGTTTGCTGGACTGTGACGCGTAGAGCCACAATCGGAGGATCTTCTCTTCGGAAAAAAGTCTATTGTCTTGTTCGTTCAGCGTATTGCGTAGAACATTGCGTTCGCTCACAAAACGATCACAGGAACACATTAAATGTTCTATTGTTTCGTCACTATCGCACAAGTCACATCTGGAGGTGTCTGCCATTTATATGGGAAAAGAGTACGCCTTCTTGAAAGCTAATCCTAACCACAGGCGCCACAGTGAAGTTGCGTCCCGGTGGGAGAGGTGCGATAGAACTTGAAGTTTCCTCAATGGTTCCAATTTAGGTAGGCGGTGGTTACCCGACACTGGGGACACAAGGAGAGAGAAAGAACAAGGGACTGGCGCTATTCGCGTGTTCTTTGTCTGTCTTTGTGTTGCTTTGCGCTGCAATTTTTCTTCAGAAGTCATGATACGACTAGCCCAATGAAATGGTTTTGAAATGCGAAAACCTTAATTGTCTCGTTGGGAGGCCTCTTGAGCGAAAAACGGTAGTTGAATGAAAGGGTACGAAAAACCCGCGCAACATACGTCAGTGATGACGGGACGTTGTGACTCACCGCCTGACGTCGTCATGACGCCATGACATTACATCACGTAGTGACGCCATCGCACCATGTCATCGCTTGGTCAAAGGTCCTAGAGCAGGGGTCTCAAACACGCAGCCTGCGGGCCGCATGCGGCCCGCGAGGCTCTCGGTTGCGGCCCGCGGCCCACACATGACTGTCTTCACCCCACATTTTTTTTTAAAATTTTCTCATTCAATATGTTCGTTAGCTACTGACACCTGACTGGTTTAAAGCATTGACTCCGTGAGGCATCCCATGTGTTCACTTTGTTTCGAAACATACCGTCAAGCAAAAAGTTTGTTTCACCATCATCGTCCATATTTGAGTAATCTCGGAGATCGGTATCGACATGCTGTCGAAATCCTGGCACCAAATATCCTTCAGAAATGTCCTGCATATGAGATATGGGAAAGTTTTTTTTTTTTGCAAATGGCGGCATTTGCTGGCAAATTGCACCCTCCCCCCCTCCCCTATACCTTCTTCGCCGCCCCGACCCTTGCGGGAGCAAACTGCGTGACTGCGGCCCGCTGGCTGGGGCGACCCCTGTCCTAGAGGCACTGCCACACCACGAGAGGGGCAGAAATCTTCAAGTGGGAGCAACAATCCAATTCACGGAGAACGGCGGGCTGATAATAATTTAACGCGTGTGTCATACTGCGGCTTGTTAGGTACTGCAAGAAGTCTCGTGCCCGATAGCGAAGCCTCTGCTTGCGATCGGGGACGAGACAGCGCTTGTTGTGTGCGTCGTTTCTTGTCCTATCAGTATGCTCGTTGTGTTGTGCGCTGTTATAGTAAAATATAAACCGACACCAACTCGTCCAAGTTGCCGTTTTACTGCAGATTGGGCAAGCTGGTTTTAATGAAAAGCCTAATCCATTACCAAGTGTGTGGCAGGCATTATCCTTGAAGAGTTACAGTGAAACATGCTGCCGAAGTTTCACGCAATTTTTGTGTTGTGACGAGCATTTTTCTCGGTGCAGGTGCGTTACGGAGATAGACTTGGACTTCACTCACACGGTAATCGAGAGATACGTCTTGTTGGACGCCCTCAAGAATGGTGCCATGGGAGTCAAGCGGCTGATCTACAAGCAAGACTCCATCGACGTCATTTCTCTGGTGACGGTTGAGACAAGAACATTTCAGCAGTGCGGGGAAAAAAACACGAATGCACGAAAAGCCAGCGTTTGCCCGTGTCGGCTCTCTTTTCGTGCATTCGTGTATTTTTTTCCTGCGCTGTTGAAATTATCTCGACGATGAACTAGCAACTCGCTCAAACACTCACGTTAATCGGTTGCGACAAGCTGCAAAGCTGTCGAGATGCTATTTGGCAAATAGTTAGTACAAAGCCGTGGTGGTAGGCCATGCTGGCATTATACAGGGACACTAAAATGCTGATATGGGGAGCACTTATGGGGCTTGTTTAACTAATCAAATACGCCAACCAACAAGTTTAAGCTAAAGGGAGAACGCTTGGTTATCAGCTTTTTTATTTTTATTTTTTAATTCAATGCACGGCCGTGGAGGTAACATTTCGATGAAGGCGATATGGTAGAGGCCCGTGTACTCTGCGATGTCAGTGCACGTTAAAGAGCACCAGATGCTCGTAATTTCCGGAGCCCTCCACTACGGCGTCTCTCATAATCATATCCTGGTTTTGGAACGTAAAACCCCACATATTATTATTAAACAATGCACATAGAATCTTGTCACAGAAAAATAACCTCACCATGTCTCACCGTAGTCTTTTTACTTCAAACTCTGTGGTTGCTAAAGCCTAGTTTGATATAGACTTTGAATAACGCGTACATACATATGGGCATTATACGTCAGGCAGTTAACGCGATAGCCTCTCGTGGCACGAAAATACTGGTCATCCTGTGTTAAACACCTCCCCCCCCCCCCCCCCCCCCTGCTCGTCCCAGACGACCATACCTTGACGAAAATGCGGCAGTTCTCATGCTCTGTTGGAAGGAATTTCATGCGACGCAGTCAGCCAGTATCAGCCTGTGCTGGACTTTTCGCTTTGAACTCAGCGTTACGAGGCGGATTGATTGAGTAGTGGCGCACATACCGTGGACTTACCAGGCACGCCGAGTACAATGGCGTGTGAAAGGGACCTACGTAACGTCGATGTTACAGCAGAGACGTCAATTTTTTCGCGACGAAGTGCACACTACGGTTGGTTCATGTGCATATCATAAGTAGCCGTCGTAGGTGCGTTACCACAACACTTGGCTATAACTTGCGGATGCATAGGTGTACCGATGTAATGTGATGACGTCATAGATGTCCGCATATATTATCAAAGCGGACAAACAACAGTGAAACAACATTTGTCGTCGCCTGGCATGACGCTTGTATCGGGTCTTCTTACGATATAGTCTGTTCGTGTATAGTATGTTCGTGTAATCTTATGCACTCTCGTCCTCCTATGGAAATTTTGACATATGCCACGGTAAGAAGACGAGCATGAAAGTGCCAATGCGTGGGCAGCTAGATAGATGGATAGATAGAAACAGCCAAAGTGCATTTTGTTCGCTAAGAAATTCTTCGCATTTATTGCGAAATTGCACTCAGTGTGGAACTGTTTTTAGGCTGTATACCATACAAATTCTCGAAAGGCTATACTGTCTAGCGTCATTGCAGTAGCCACGCAGGAGCCGCTAGTGCGCATTGTTTACCTGCTGCTTACTTTTTTTCTTGTCACTTCAGATGCCTTTGGCCGAGTCAACAGTTTGTAGCGAGGCTATCGCAAGCATGACGAACATTACCTACCTCAACCTTTCCAGCATGTGGTTTAGCAAAGAAGTGGTGCGTGTGATCGGCGGCTACGTAGAGGAGGCCACTTCACTCACTCACCTGGTGTTACTTGAAATTGAGGTGAGAACAAGAAAAAAATACAGCCAGTTCCACTCAGTCAGAGCCGTCAAAACGGTGAAGCTGATGTACACTTTTGTCAGTGTATTGCTGTATTGCCTTCGTCGGGCAGCTCCTTCCAAGGGAGTAGAAGCAGTCTTGGCCATTCTGGAAGAACGTACTCCCGAAAAACTGACACCATCTTTTAGACCTTAATCCTCACTGGCCTACATTTCGGAAACAGCCGGGTTTTGATGCGCTTTGCGACTGGCCTTACCTTCGCCTCTCTTGGCGCGCCTCTAATTGGTTCGCCCTTTCAGCGAAACCTCATTCTTGCCTCTCTTGGCGCGTCTCCCATTGGTTTACCCTTTCCACCAAACTTTAATATTGCCATTCTCGGCAAGGCACTCCCTTCCCCTTCCCGTGAAACCTCTATCGCGTGTTGCAGGCTAACCCCTTCCTACCTAGCCTCACGATAGGCACATCACAAGGACACGTGATGAATGATACATCGGCGCCAGTAAAGAAGAGCTTCGCATCTCAAAGTGCTTACCAACTATTTCGATTCTAGCTTTCCGCAAAAAATATTTTGAGGCGAGAGTAGTTAGCGGCCAAAATTAAACAACGTACGTAGTACAGATAGATCAAAATGTAAAATCGCATATTCGGAGCACGTTCGCGTCAAGCAACGGTAATCGCATGCCATGTATGTCGCGCGCCTCTCCTCGGACTATCGCAAGATATCCTGTGCGTTCAGTTCGGCAAGGACATGCGCTGTGGGAGCGTGCCATATCATTCTTGGTACGAAAGCAGGGAGAGAAATTTTCGAGTGAACAACTACAAGGAAGCCTGATGACGACAGCAATTGTTTGACAGACCCGCGTTAAAAATAAGAACCACGTTTAGAGCGATATATTAAAAAAAATCTGGAGCCCTTGCTCATTCTAAGTAATGGGGGGCGCTGCGCTGTCTTAGAACATAGTGTATTGCTGCAGCCGCTTTAGGCAGCAGTTTCGCAACGGGTGTGGTTTATCAGATCCCCCTGTCGGGCAGGCTGCGAAGTGCCTTAATGAGCGCCTAAAGGAGCTCCCGAATAATTTTCATAATCAGCATAATCATTTGGGTGTACACTGCAGCGATAGCAGTTATTGCGGCTGCACGCTCATTTTTACGAGAGCGCAAAACCGATTTCAACTTCGCCTTCAAGAGTAGAACGTGATAGAGTAATCGGGCCCCATTCGCATCGCCTTCTGAACTGCTAGCCTGCTTCGGTTCTCGGTGCATCCCTCAACCGTGCCGTAAAGAAACGAACGATTGTGCGCATAACATTGACTGTTTCTAACTATTATATTGTCACGATTGGTAACCGCCAGGACGACAGAGGACAACGAAGTGAGCAGCACGAGCAGCAGCTGTTGTCTCTCTGAGGAAGACGACGTTGAAACGTCTGCTTTTGTCATTGTGATCAGTGAATACAGCTTGATCTTTTCACGTCACACCGTGGTCCTGTGCCTTATTCTTTCCGCGTTGCGACACTGGTATAGGTAGGACGACACTGGTAGCCGCCAGGACAAAAATATGCCTGTTGTTAAGTACCCACTACGCCATAATTATTTTTGCGAATCAGCGCAGGGCCCACTACGCGTCCGTAAGGCAACACGCGAACCTATGCAGCTGTTGGCTTTGTCGATGCTTTTGTAGCTGACGATGTTTGAGCGCTTCCTGCGTTTACTGTGCGGGCGCGGCCCGTGAACTCGAGCTACAACCAGAGAATCTGTGACCTTGGCCGATCGCCTCTGTCTACGCGCCAAGCACTTGCGTTGGAATCCCAACAGCCGCGCCCAAGTTCCATCAGTCACCTCGGAACGCTTTTGTTTAAATATACAAGTTCGTAATGGAGACGTGCTTTTGTTTGCGTTTATTTTAAACACACAAATCGCGCAAACACTGCCTGCTACATCTGCGCTTCTATCTCTGCCGTGTTAACAGCGCGTGGCTGCGATGCGAGCAAAGGGCGGATAAAATAACGACGCTTGAAGTTACCGACGCGTTGAAGTCACCTCAGGCTGTATCGCGATCTATCCGTCTGAGGACACGAAAACGAGCCCTCACTGCACCGGAACACGCCGGACTGTGTGCGCGCGCCTGCTCGATAATCCCGCACTCTTGGAAGCTCCCGTGACCAAATCATTTCGCAATTGCCATCCTCAGCACAGCTGACAGCTATCTCAGTGCTGCTTGCCTTTTAAGAAACTGAAGTATAGGCTTGCATTCTACACACTTAGCGGGCAGTAAGTCCGATCTACCATCGGTGTATATACGATTAGTAGCAGCCCAAGTCTGTCCTAGAATAGGAGAATAAACGTCGAAGAAAGATTGATGCTTCGACAACAACGCCAGTAGTTCTTCTGCTTGGGGCGGAGTCAGGTCCTTGCTGGCGAGAGCCGTAGCCGGAGTAGCACCCATAGGTGAGCGAGGTTGCGCCGCACCAGTATTCGCAGGCACCACAGAGACAGGTTGTGTGTCCACGCCGCAAACTACAACAGCGCCTTTAGGGAGCAGAATCGGTTCACTCATGACATTGCGCCGTTGGTGAAACGAACAAGACTTGTTGCTAGTGCAATTCCTTTGGATATACAACAGGCTAATGGAGCGACTAGGACATCACCGTGGTCAACGAAGTCTGAAGCAAGCGTAAGAGCTTGCTCGTGGCCAGGTGGCACAACGGAATGTTTGATGGTTCGAAGGCGGTGGCGTGACGAATATTCCGTGTCGGTAGCATCAGTCTCTTGAATATGTACGAGGTGTTGTTGACAAGATATGGAAGCGGCAGCATCAGAAAGGAAATCCCATCCCAAAATGAGCATATGAGCGCAGGAATTCAACACGGCGAAATGAATATGGTGCCGGATCCCCTCAATGGTAACTCGAACGGTGCACTGGGCTGATGGCTGTATCGTGAAGTCATTTGCACTACGCAAGGGAAAGCCATTGTAAGGTGTAGTAACCTTACGTAGACGATAACACAGATTGGCATGAATAACCGAAATAGCCGAGTTCACGCGGCGGCAAAGAGAAAGGACGTCTTCGATGTACGAGGTGTACGCCTCCCCTGGGCGTTGTACGCGTCCGTCGAGCTTCCTCTTCAAGACTTCAGAGTGGATGTTTGGTGTGCCGAAGATCCTGCGGATTTGTTGAGCAAGGACAGACCACTCAGCGAAGCTGCCCTTGTGGTTAAAATACTACGTTTTTGCGACGTCTGAGATATAGAAGGCCACGTGACGAAGTTTTTGAAGTGCGTCCCATTGGTTGTACACACTCGTCATGCCATACTCCTTGAGCCATACTTCGACATCGTCGCGTGGGAGACCGGAGAAGATAGGTGCGTCCCGCTGCCGGGCGGTGACGGTCCAAGGCCATGCGGAGGTAGGTGGTTGGGCGGGGTTACCGGACGATCCGGGCAACGTTTTTTGGGCCATGGCAGCAGACAGGTGGAGCAAACGGCGACTCGAACGAAGCTCCCGAGGAAATGGACGTCAGAGAGGACTTGGCGATTGACAGCAGCCTCCACCACTCTGCAAGACGGCAGTGATTATCATGGGCTCGACGCCATTTTTTGAACAGAACCGCTGACTAATAACCTTCCAACGAAGATGATGATCACAGTGATGATGATTTTATACATGTTAAGAGGATGAAGGACAAACGCAATGAATATTGTGCTCACAACATGTACACTACCCAGAGAAACTAAAAATAAGTGAACGCAAGCGAAAACATTTGCGTATTTAGCTAAACAAATTTGATCGACGTAGCTTTAATATATTTCCTGTAACTCATCATCAAAGTCGGAAAAAACAACAGAGCAGGTAAGCGTGGCATTCCACCTCTTAGTCATTACTGATTTCCGGTGCTTCGAAAAAAAGTTTCAGCAAAACCAACTGCGGATCTCTTCTTTCTACTCATCAGGCAACAATATATAAAATTTTGACATAAATTTAGAGGTCGACCGGCCATGCTTTGTTCTATCTTACGTGGAATCACCCATAGGGTATTTCGACGTCTTAGCGCACTCGACTGCGAGGTTGTCCCCGACAGCATCACAAACTGTCAGCGACGTCGAACACACTCCGAGGTCGAGCATGTGGCGTGCCTTAAAGCGTTCTACGCGCGTTAAGGAGCTTGCGGACTCAGTAGTTTTTACCTACTTTATTTTTTCGCGCTGCATGCATATTTTTTTTTTCGCTTCCATATTCTGTTTTAAGTATCGGGGTGCTGCTTTTTCAGAGGGGGGGCATTGCCACGCACGTTTCTTGTTTAATTTTTTATATATTCGGGTTTCACCCTCACAAAATACTGCGACGCTCGGAGCAGGGCAAGTCGCGATGTTCGGGAAGCTTCGTGGTTCTTTGAGATTATTTTGTTAAGATTACGCGCGGAATGCGAGAAGTCAAGTTTATTCCAGAGCTCGTGTGAGCCCCAGCGATAACGCCGCAAAGTTCAATGTGTCATGTATAAAAGACGGCGCGTTCCAGCGAAGTTCAGTTTCATCGAAGACCGATGGTTTGTTCGCCGATATAAGTACAGCGGGCATTGCTTGCTGTAAATTTGACTGACACAAGTTCCGCCAAATAGAGTTTCACCTGGAAGAATGATTGATTGATTGATTGAAAACATTTATTTCAAAACAAAGAGAAGTGCAGCCCTTAAGAGGCTCCGCAATGGGTGGAGTCCCTATTCTGGGACCCCATTGGTAACAGCCGCTAGCTTAGCCCTCCGGACCAAGGCCCTTTGGGCCTGAAGGTCTGTGCAACTCAGTAGGGCCGCCTCCCACTCCTCTCGGGTTGCGTTAGGGTTAGGGGAAAGAGCTGAGTTGTGCTGGCAAGCCCAAACGATGTGGTAGGTGCTGCCCCCCATCCACGTCACGCCCCCCGTGAAAATATTGCCGATCTTTTCAATTTCATCTAAACAGATTCCGGCGTCGCAGTGAATGCGACAAACAAGCCGAAGATTTTTCATCTGTTAGCCATGTGCTACCCAGTATCAGAACGGCCTATCGGAACATTTGACAGCAAAAAAATCAAGCGACAATCATGCAGTACAAGGAGGTTGTGAAGGCTCGATACGGGATTGTTCATTTTTTACTTAGAAGGCATCGTACATCACATCTAATGTTCATTATGTTTACTCTGACACGGTAATCGGAGTGCCGTTTGTAAGCCGGGTGCTTCAGACTAATATTTTGGTGTTGTGCAGTGTTCGGTCCTGCTGTTGTAGAGAGAGAGAGAGAGAGAGAGAATAATTTGATTTGGATTTTATTCATAAGCTTTGAAAAGTGAAGTATTAGAGACTGTTTGGCTCTGTTAAATGAGTGTCCCACGGCCGTGCTATCCATCTGTGGAATAGTCTCCCGGGTGAATATGCCCCGCTAACCATAACTTCTGCCACCTGCTAACAAGTAACTTTGCAAACCTAAACGACTAGTCATGGCACCTGCTTAGGTGCATACTGTAGGGGTTTCGGGGCTGCGGCTAGCCCAGGAGACGAAGACAGCAGCGGACACATCTTTACTGCCTCGAGCCTTTGCCGCTACCGCCAGCGGCCGCTGCCCGCGTGACACGAGCGCACTCGCGATCATCATTGTCTTCTACGAACGCTCACAGCCGCCGAGCTCCCCCCATAATACATAGATACCTTCAGACTGTTTTTTTTCGTTCATGCATATAAAATAGTTGTATTCGGCTGCTGTCTTTCTGTTCCACTGCTCAAGCGGTTTGCTTTTGTTCTGCAATTTCCTTTTCATTTTTGTTTATTTATTCTTCTTACTAATATTATTTTATAAATTCCAAGCGATGTGCTGGTATCGATGTTATTGAATGTTGCAACATACAAATATTTCCTTATTAGTACTACTCCTTTTACGCAGTGCATTATACCAAAATCACTGTTCTGCTTTTTCACACTGTCTCTCTCCGAAAAATGCTGATATATATTGATATTATATGACGATATTTACTTCCAATCTATCAATTTTTTCTGCGTTACCTTCTTCACAATGCCGCCCGTGAGGAATCTAAGCTATGATTACATAGATGAAGAAATAAGCTCACAGATTCCTGACCTATTGCTGAAATCCTGGTTTCGGTATTTTCATGGTGTGCGCGCGGCTGTTTGACCTGTCACGTGATGCATTATTTGTGTTCGGTTTTGAGACGCACTATCTTTACGAGTTGAAAAATTCCTGAACACAGGGTGTCGCTGGAGTCGACGTTTGCAGCGTTGCGATAGATGCAACATCGGATACAGTGACAAATTGTGTTCACGAAGTGTGTTCAGGAATTTTTCATGCGTTCAAGCGTCCATCTTTCCCTGCACTTCTGCCTCTTACCTTCATATTGTCACGTAAGTGTTCATTTCTAATACTTTTTCCGAGTTTCGCAAATCCTACGTGATGCTGCCCTCTAATATTTCTTTGTCTCAATACCCTATCGCAAAGAGAGGAAGTAAAATGGCCGCTACGGTAAGTTATTTACTGTAGGACATTCATGGCATGAGGCAACAGGCAACAGCATGTCATTCCGTATCTCCTTTGTCAGCGTTTTCACGTGCTTGTTTTAAACAAACACGTATCCACGTATCCCGGCGTCTTGTCACGGCAGCTTGTTTAACGTAGGTAAGCCATCGAATACTATTTTTAGATATGCCTACTGCCTACCTCTGGACTCAAACGTTCTGAAATTTGCGGATAATGCAGGCTGATGACACAAGCGCAGGCCTATTCCTGGACCACTTGGCTCGCAACCGGAGCCTGAAGTGTCTGCGTGTGCAAGAACTCTTCCTGCTCGAGCGGGAGGGCCGGGCTCTTGCGGATGTCGTCCGAAACCACGTGACCCTGGAGGAACTTGATGTAAGGAAGATTGTTCCTTTTCGGTACAAATATTGAAGGTGTGCTCGGCATAATATTTTCTTGAGTAATTCTAGAACGTACAGGCATCTCTATTCTAGACTTTTTCAAGGGTTTTCTATAGTAGGATATAAATATCATCCTAGGCAGGTATTTCTGGCACTCTTACCTACGACAGCTTCCAACATGGCTGTGCAAAAAATATGGTTATGAAGAAGCTTTGTGGATTCAATGTTAACAAGAAAATTTGCTCGAATTGCTAAGCTATTGCGCAAGAATGCTTTGAGAAACTTAAACGAAAGACGAAGCGACGGAATATGGACAAGCTTACAGTTCGTAGTCCTGTGCAATAGATTAATTTACAGATGCACTAATGATTTAGCGACGAGACGCAAGTTAATTGGCAATGAAAGTGTGGACTATTTCTTCCATCAATGTACAAACCAAATGCTGAAGTGATCAGTATCATACACTAAAACTAATTCAATTGGATACCATACTGTAAAAACCATTGCCGTGCCAGTGTTTCCACCGTGATACCTGCAGGTTTTTTGGTGCTGGATCGCACTGGGAGCGCTGGTGTACGCTCGAATTAACTGGCACTTTGGTGGCCGCACTGGGACAGAGCTGGGTCCCACTGCTACAGGCGCAGGCTTCGCCCCTGAGACGATGCTCCCAGCATTGTGCGTGGTCAAATGCACCAGTATCGCTGAATATCGAATGTTTGATTAAATTGTACCTATATATGCTATCCTAACGGGTCTCAAACAAGTCCCAATTCCTAGCTTAGCAAAGAAAGATGATCAGATGCACGCTATTTTCATGATGACGTCATATGTGAAATTACTCTCACTTTGAATGTTTCCCTTTTCAATGGAGAGAAAAATATGTTAATAACCCAAAACAGCAAAAATTGATCACTTTGCTTTTTAGCACGCATTTTTATTCTGACACGTCAGTAACGGTGTTAATGCTTTTGGAGCACGTAGCAGCGCTGAATGCACATTTGGCGCGGGCCCTGCAGACATATCAGTTTCACATCCACGATGTGATGCTTAGTCTTAGTGTGCGACTTTCAGCAAGCGTTAGATCGTACAAGCGGAGTCTGTCTACATGCCACGCGCGCTTCTGGGTTTAGGTGTACGTAATTGAGACGTGCAAGAATGTCTGTAGAGTATACTGGAAGATATAACGTTGCACAATAAACACGAGGACAAGAAAGGGACACTTACAACAGACTAGCGCAAACTAACAACTGAAATTTATTTGAGGAAACACTGATACTTATACATGTTGTAAGTGTTCCTTTCTTGTCCTCGTGTCCGCCTCGGTGGATCAGTGGCTAGGGTGCTCGGCTACTGACCCGAAGGTCGCGGGTTCGATCCCGGCCGCGGCGGTCGCATTTCGATGGAGGCGAAATGGTAGAGGCCCGTGTACTGTGCAATGTCAGTGCACGTTAAATAACACCAGATGGTCAAAATTTCCGGAGCCCTCCACTACGGCGTCTCTCATAATCATATCGTGGTTTTGGGACGTTAAACCCCAGATATTATTATTATTATTATTATTATTATTATTATTATTATTATCATTATTGTCCTCGTGTTTTTTGCGCAACGTTATATCTTCCAGTATGCTACACCAACTCGCCCACATCAAGCTACTTCTGTAGAGTATAGCTTGGACATCAGTTAACTTAACCGAACCATTTTTTATACGATGTCCGCACAATAAACGATGACCGTCAATGCGACGAGCTTTCGGCAACGCGCACAGGCTGTTACCAAAATCTGCCTGCCGTACTCGCCGGTGCCTCTCTTGCTTATACGTAACAACGCATAATTGTGAATGGTTGCGCCGTACTGAACTAATACATTGGCATATTTTTTCAGCGCATTTTATTTATTTTTTTTTAAGTTTTCTTATAGTTGTAGGTTTCGATTGAACTGCTAATCAGCGCACCGGGAAGGCCGCAGTACAGGCATGTCGTCGCTTCCGCGAGAAAACTACTCAATATTGAATCAAGGACGCACGTGTTTATCGAACGTGTCAGCAGAAAACTTCTGTACATTGTCGACCAGTAGAAAGAACGGGAACTGGTCAGTAACAGTCGGCAAAATGTACCTGTTCATCGGTCCATTTGATAATTTTCGGAATTAAGATGGGAATTATGCAACTAACTGAGCACCCTTGACATTATCGGCGTATCATTCGTTGCCGGCAGCGGTTTGTTTGTGTCGAATATAGAAGTATAGGCTTTATTTGGAAACGAACATGGCGTTTTCCTTGAGTACATATCTAAATATCAAAGTGGAACAATGTGTTGCTGTGTTCACTAGCCATTTTAGGCTTACGGTGGCACGTTTTAGCGTGGCGCAATGGTAGGATTCTTGGCTGGCAATTAGAAAGTAAGGCGTTTAAAGATATAGCATTTTAACTGCTATATCGCTTTATCGCATCACTGTTTCACCGCTCTAGAGCCGTACTGTGATCTAGTGACCGGCGCATCCCAGTAAAGCGCCGCTCTAACGTACTGGTATCAAGGTCAATACTGGACCCAATGTCGGGCTTGCCACTTAACGCTGGCACCCGGTGGCGCAGGGTTTTACATTTGGGTATCTGATGCATTTCCATAACCGAACAATTTCAAATACAGTTTTTAAAACTTTGCGCCTCTCCTGGCACCCTTCGATGCGCGCAGAAACATTCATCATGTGCTATTTTGCTTCTGTACTGTAGGTGACGGGATCCTCACGCCAAAGCCCGTCTGCCCTGTTGCTAGCAGCTGCTCGGAGCCGGTCGTTACAGTCGCTCATAGTACTGGAGTCTTTTATTGACGCTGCGGACATCAAAGCCATGGCCTCCGCGCTGGCGATACCCAGTCATCCTCCAGAATTTGACGGACTGGTGATTCAAACTCCGTCAATGAGCCGACTCAGAAAACTCGCCTTTAAGAGCTGTAAGCCCTTGCACACGAAACTGGAGGCAGCGTACGCCAAGCTCATTGGAGGCAAGTACATTATTTCCGTCGCCGTCGGGCTTTGACATCATTGTGTCTATCTTACTCGATTACATTCTCAGACTGTATTAACGGTAAACAGTGCGTCCACCTAAACGTTTCGTTACGAACTCTTCATTGCGGGACTTTGTCCACTGAAGTGTCGAGTATAACTAGAACTCAAATCTCAAATCTTATCAAATTGTCAAATTTTGATATCACCGAACACGTCGGCTCTGCTTAGGCCACAGCGTACTCGCTGGTACTCAGGAAGCTATGGAATGTACACAGCGAAATGTGTCCCTGATGAATTCTTCGAAGAATGGTGATATCATTTGAGAAGTTTTGCGTACGCGAAGACGCGTTTTGAGCTGATGGAGAAAAATCCAGCAGATCTCACGCCTTGTGGGAATCTGTTTCATGAGAAGCAGTCAGCGAGTAATTGTCTATGCTGCATTGTTTTGGAGTTGAGCCCAGCTTTACGAGGTAGATCACCGTGGTTTTGTAACTGTAGTAGTCGTGAGCACATTCTGAGCTTACGTGGCACGTCGACTGCATTGGCGCACAGAAAGTAGCTAATGGTCTCACGGAACGTTAGCACTCACATTAGAGCAGAGACGTCAGCATTATAGAAACGAAGAGCACTTTATGGTTCAGTGATGTGGATATCATGTGTAATTTCGGTTCGCGTATTACGCCGGGGTCGAGCGACGTTTAAATATAGGTTGCTGAATCATAGGAATAAGATACGTATAATAGACTGCTATAAAAGTGGAGCCTGCATTAGAACCACGATCTTCGTTAATCGGGCATGACGCCTGTATCACCGAAGTACATATGCAATGTTTATTGCTCTGCTAGAAAATTAGCTAGCCAGCATTGCTACCACAAATGACGTAGCACCGATATGACGTCTTCATAGGGTCCTTTTCCTAAGCAGTTTCAAGACATGGCGTGGCTCTGTGGCTAAAAAGCTAACGGCCACAAAGAATGCTTAGTTCGATTCCTGCTTGGATACCGGTTCTAATTTTTTTTTTTGCATTCGTTAGATCAGCGCTGCCAATGTAGGTTTTTATTTACGCTCTCGCATCTACGTTACCAATGTCTATTCTCACAGTTCCCCGCAGGGGCGTCTGCGCAAGCAGGCGTTTGGTGCGTAGCGACACCACGGACCCGAGCTAATGGGGGGTTTCGACCTCTCCCACGTCTCGCCGTGCGTGGCATTGCCGTGTCCGGGGAAAAGGGGATCCTGGGGGTTGAGCCGATGCCGGGTGATTGGACCTTTAAGGCCCCCCCGGCGGAGGCAACACACCCCTTTGGCCCCAGCTTCACGTAGACGGCACCCCTGGGCTGACCCACCCAGGGGAAATCGGCGGTCGCCTTTTCCTGTCACCCCTCTCTAAGCTTTGTCTTTCCTATCTTCTTTCCTTCCTGTCCTGTCTCCTACTCCCTTCAATTATTTCCTCATTTTCGTAAGCGGCTCGGGTTAACCATGTATATGTGTCCTCTCTTGGACATAGTATATTAGGTTATAGCGGCATTGTACGGCTGGCGTCTGCAGCCTTACATGTTAAGTGCTGCAGCGTCCCCTAGTTGGACTCCATGGTGGGTGGCCGCCACTGCTGCCGAAACACACACAACTATCATGGAAACACCTCCATTCCCCCCTCCTCCTTGATCGCTACCCTCGCAAGAGGGTGCGCACCGACGAAATTCTAAATTCTCTGACCCGACCAACAGAAATCTTCCCGAAATTTCACGTGCTCCACAGCCAGAACCCCGAAAAACTCGCAAGAACCATTTCCCCGTTCATAGTCTCAAAATCCTTGACCGAATCCCTAGGGCCGGGCTACAAGGTAACCAAAATGGCGAGTGGTGACCTTCTCCTCGAGGTCCCAGCAAAACAGCAGTATGAAAAACTCCGCAGCCTCGAATCACTTGGAAACGTACCAATCTCAGTGACACCCCATAGGTCGATGAACAGTTCACGCGGAGTAGTCTGAGAAGCAGACCTCATTGACTTGTCTGAAGCCGAATTGCTAGAAGGTTGGAAGAATCAAAACGTAACTGATGTAAAACGGATCATTATCCGAAGAGAAGGCAAGGAGATACCAACCAAACATCTCATTCTTACATTTGCAAGCAGTGTCCTCCCCCAAACCATCGAAACAGGCTACATCAAATTAACTGTCAGGCAATACATCCCCAATCCCAGACGATGCTTTAAATGCCAAAGATTCGGCCACGGATCACTCAGCTGCCGTGGTCATCAAACTTTTGCTAAATGCGGTGTACAAGGTCACCCATCCGACAACTGTGTCGGCACACCACACTGTGTCAACTGTAATGGAAATCATCCTGCATACTCACGTTCATGTCCAAAGTGGCAAAAAAGAAAAGGACATCACATTGAAGTACAAAGACAACATTTCTTTCCGTGAAGCCCGTAAAAGGTGCTCACCTTTCCACACCACACCTTATGCTGATGCGGCGCGCCGGGGGGCAACGTCGCATCGGCCTCCGCCACTCCTTTGGCCTGCACAGAGCGAGCCGTCGGCTGTGGCTCCTGCCCCCAAGGCGGCAGTAGTCTTGACTACTCCGCCAACTCTTGAACAGGGACCGGCGACTCCAGGGTCGTCGGCTCTCAAGGCCTCGTCTCAACAGGCGAGGCCCGAAACTCGAGCCTCCAGCCCGCACGTGCGGGCATCCAGTGCCACCCAGAAGGCAATGGACATATCGGTACCCCTGGTGCCGAAACACCGGCGCAGTTCTTTGGACCGCGCCAAGAAAACGAAAAAGCCAATAACGGGGCCGGACGAACGTCCTGCCACCTGAAACATAAAGTAGTTCTTTTGAACACGCCACACTCTCTTATTGTACACACAGCAGCTTTTCAAACCTAATATGCAGACACAAATATTACTGTGGAACATCCGAGGCCTTCTTCGAAACCTCGATGACCTACAAGAACTCCTCCACGAACACAATCCAAAAGTGCTGCGTGTACAAGAGACACACTTAAAAGAAAAACACACAAACTTCCTACGCAATTACGTAATCTTCCGAAAGGACCGAGATGATGCCATGGCGTCATCTGGTGGCGTCGCAGTTATAGTTAATGAAGGAATCCCATGCTCACACCTACCACTTCAAACATCCCTTGAGGCAGTGGCTGTTCGAGCCGTACTCTTCAATAAACTCGTAACAATCTGCTCTGTCTACATACCCCCCACACCACAATCTACAAAAATATGAATTCCAGTCTCTGATAGACCAGCTGCCAGAACCTTACCTAGCCCTTGGGGATGTCAATGCACATAGCAGTCTCTGGGGTGATTCTCGTTACGACGCGCGAGGCCGTCTAATTGAACAATTCCTTTTCTCTTCAGGCGCATGTGTATTGAATCAGAAAGTCCCAACATATTACAACCTCGCAAATAGAACATTCTCATCCATAGATCTTAGCATTGCATCTCCGTTCCTTCTGCCACTCCTTAACTGGGAAGTTATTGCGAATCCCTATGGAAGTGACCACTTCCCAATAGTCCTAAGCGCACCATTATCACATCAATGTCCTCCACACGTTCCCAAATGGCAGACTGACACAGCCGATTGGGAACAGTTTCGAAAACTTCCAGTCTTAAGTTGGAATGACATGTGTAGCTTAAACATAGAAGCTGCTGTGGACTACTTTACAGCTTTTTTGATTGATGCTGCAACTAAATGTATTCCACAAACAAGTGGACTGTCTGGCAAACGATGGGTGCCATGGTGGAAAAGTGACTGTCGAACCGCACGAAAGAAGCAAAACAAAGCATGAAGGTTGCTTCGGGACTCTCCGACAGCGGAGAACCTTATAAACTTGAAGAACATAAAGTCGTAAGGCCGGAGGACGCGCCGACCAGCGAGACGGGAAAGTTGGCAGAAGTTTCTATCAGGCATCATTTCATATACACACGAGGGTAAAATCTGGAGCAGGGTCAGTAGGGTAATAGGAAGACAAACATATTCACTCCCTCTAGTAAACACACAAGGCGACAGCTTGGAAGACCAGGCGAACTCCCTGGGCGCGCACTTCGAACAAGTGTCCAGCTCCGCGCACTACTCCGAGGCCTTCCAACGCTACAAAACAAGAATAGAAAAACAGAAACTAGAGCGGAAATGTACAAACTACGAGGCATACAATGAACATTTTTGTCTACCTGAGCTACAGGCATCTCTTAACTGTTGTAATAAATCTGCCCCAGGTTCTGACCCTGTAGTATATGCAATGTTGAAAAACCTACCTCTCGAAACGCAAAAAACCTTACTTTCCCTGTACAATGCTATCTGGTTTTCCGGCGCGATCCCTACTTCTTGGAAAGAGGCTATTGTCTTCCCCATTTTGAAACAAGGCAATGATCCATCCTTCGCTGCGAGTTACAGACCCATCGCACTAACAAGCTGCCTATGTAAACTTTTCGAAAAGATGATTAACCGCCGACTTATACATTTCCTTGAAGCAAACAAGCTGCTTGATCAATTCCAGTGCGGTTTTCGTGTAGATAGATCCACCACTGACCACCTGGTACGAATCGAGGCACAGATCCGAGACGCTTTCGTGCACAATCAATACTTTCTTTCTGTGTTCCTCGATATGGAAAAGGCTTACGACACGACATGGCGCTCTGGAATTTTAAGAGACTTGTCCCACCTTGGTGTGCGTGGTAGAATGTTTGCGGTAATTGAAAGTTACTTGTCCAACCGGACATTCTGTGTTCGAGTGGGCAGTGTTTTACCTCGAACATTTGTCCAGGAAACAGGAGTGCCCCAAGGTGGTGCACTTAGTTGTACATTTTTTATCATCAAAATGAATACCTTGCGTCTTTGCATCCCACGAAACATGTTTTATTGCACATATCTCGACGATGTGCAAGTCGGTTTTAAATCATGCAACCTTTCAATGTGTGAGCGGCAGGTCCAGCTAGGTCTAAACAAGATCTCAAAATGGGCAGACGAGAATGGGTTCCGATTTAATGCTCAAAAAAGCACCTGCGTCCTGTTCACTCGGAAGAGAGGTCTATATCCTGATCCAGATATTGACCTGCATGGTCAACATCTCTCCGTGAAGACGGAGCACAAATTCTTAGGTCTAATACTGAATAGCAAACTCACGTTTATATCACACATTAAGTATTTAAAGAACAAATGCATAAAAACAATGAATGTTTTAAAGGTTTTGTCAAGAACTGCGTGGGGTAGTGACAAGAAGTGTCTGATGGATCTATATAAAAGACTTGCACGCACTCGCTTAGACTACGGAGCAATAGTGTATCAGTCTGCAACACCAACTCCCTTACAGATGCTTGATCCTGTCCACCATCTAGGCATTCGCCTAGCCACGGGCGCATTTCGCACTAGCCCCGTAGAAAGTCTCTACGTTGAATCGAATGAGTGGTCGCTCCATCTGCAGAGATCTTACTTATCATTTGTATATTTTCTCAAGGTGAACGCAAACAATGAACACCCCTCACACTCCACAGTCAATGATTTGTCCACCTCTACCCTTTTTCACAACCATCCTTCGTTGCGAGAGCCCTACGCACTTCGTGTGAGGGGCCTAGCTGAGGAAATCGGTGTGCCACTTCTCGAACACCGTTTGGCGGCCCCCCGCTGCGAATCTCCCGCCGTGGCAATGGCAGTTCATAGACTGTGATGTGTCCTTCGTGGAAGTTGCAAAACACGCCCCTCTTGCTCATATTCATGCGTACTTCCTTGAACTGCAGCTCAAGTACACCTGTCCTGAATACTTTACGGATGCCTCCAAGTCTTACACTTCTGTGTCATACGCAGCCGTCAGTCCATCTTTTTCAGATGTCGGCGTTCTGCACACTAATACAAGCATCTTCACACCAGAAGCTTATGCGATACTTGCGGCCGTGAAACACATTAAACAACTAAAACTACAGAAGGCAGTAATATACACTGATTCCCAGAGTGTGGTCAAAGCTCTAAAAACAATGAAAAAACATAGAAATCCTGTCCTTGTCTCACTATACACAACCCTATGCACAATTTACACGCTCAGACAGCATGTCGTAGTGTGCTGGGTGCCAGCGCACCGCGAGATCCAAGGAAACGTGTTGGCGGACCAGCTAGCTGCGTCCGCCCACGAAAGCACTGCCAATACATCCATAGGAGTCCCTGCACTTGATCTGAAACCCTTTCTTAAACGAAAGCAGAGGGATTATTGGCAGCGCTTATGGGACAGCCAAACGAAAAATAAACTTCACCTCATCAAGCCGCATCTCGGGAATTGGCCGCCAGTATCAAGGTCACGCCACACAGAAGTAACACTCACAAGACTAAGAATAGGACACACACACAGTACACACTCACACCTTTTGTCCGGTGGTGATATACCTTTGTGTGATAGGTGTGGTGAACCACTCACTGTCATTCACATTCTCATTCAGTGCAGTGGATTGATGCTATCAGGAAAAATCACTTCCCATCACAATATCGAGAACATATACCGCTTCACCCATCCATGTTCATAGGCAAGGAACCCGTTTTTAAATATCAGTCACTGTTGGCGTTTTTGAAAGAAGTCCGTAACTTTCATGTCATATACCCAGGCAAACCGTAGCACGACCTCTGAAACGAGGTTGTTGCTGCGGTAGCTACATTAGAAAAAGCACCAGCTCCCTGCCTTTGACCTCAAAGGCCTTGAGGAGGCATTCGTGCTATTTTCCATCTCTCACTCAGATACCACACTCACTTGTAATTCATTTCACACCCATAGACCACACCACGTATCACTAGCATTATTTTATATTCTTTACACAGCTTTTACGCTTCTATATAGCGCGTGTTTTTAGGCCCCTGTACAGCCATAATACACCGTCATTGCAACCATCGGTCATCGCCTACACCACATAAAATGACATGGCACTCTTTGGCCACTCATGGCCCTTGCGCCACAAAACCCCACTATTATCGTCATAATCTATTCTCACAGTTCTTGGGTAGATATGAAATGTCAATCAAATATGGCGCGTATACGCATACTATGGACCGTGGTATATAGGTATGTGCCACACGTATCTGGGGCAAATGGATTGACGGCGTACAAAAGAATTTTCGCAATATTCATTGCATGACCCGACAGTCATATTCGTCAAACCGTCTTCTTGCCCTCCAATTCCAATTTTGATCAACACCAAGTTAAGGAGGTGATCGCGAAAGCACCCAGACGTAGGCGGATAGACAGACAGACAGGCAGACAGACAGACAGACAGACAGACAGACAGACAGACAGACAGACAGACAGACAGATAGATAGATAGATAGACAGATAGACAGACAGATAGACAGACAGATAGACAGACAGATAGATAGACAGACAGATAGATAGACAGACAGATAGATAGATAGACAGACAGATAGATAGATAGATAGATAGATAGATAGATAGATAGATAGATAGATAGATAGATAGATAGATAGATAGATAGATAGATAGATAGATAGATAGATAGATAGGCTCACAATGTTCTGGGTTCTCAAATAAATGTTTGGAATTTAACATGCTCACTGAAAACAGAGAACAGGTGTGCGTGTCACTGGAGTAACAACACAGTGAGCAGGCCTTGCTTCAGTACATTCCTGCCGCGTTGACATACATATCGCATACCAAAATATTTCATGGCGGAGTTGAAGAACAGTTTAGCGATGCCATTTAAGTCAGACAATGAGGTAGCAAGAGGACACGCGATAAGGCTCGCGAACAATATTCGCCCACCATCATAATTCAATCGAGACACCCTTTCGAGGAATGAAACTTTCAACCGTCTATCCTCGAGCTGAGCGACCGTATGTCTCATAACCATCAGGAAGAGTTCGCTTTATTAGGTTCTTGCAATATGCTGACAGATATGACTGTGTGAAAGACAACCACCATTTAAAAGCGATTGCCTGAAAGCGCCAGCAAACAGGCTCCAACTGTTTTTTTACACTTCTAATAAGTTTTTACACTTCTAAATAAGACCGTGCATTCCTCAGTGTACTAACGTCATGCTATTTATATACACCATTTACCGTTGGCAGTACTCGGGCCTCGGTGGAACTTCGTGTTCTCGTTATTACTAGCGAGATGGCGTGACAGGCACGAAGGGTGGCCGTTAAAGGTCGTGCCCCCCGCGCGTTGCGATGCGCGCGTGCCTCTTTTGGGCTCGGTCTCTCGTGCGCGCGCGGGCTTATCTCTTGATGGCGGCGGTTTGTACGTGTTGAGCTTTCCCCGCAAGTTAGCGCTGAAGTTCGCTCACTGCAGCGGCCGCGTTTGCGATAGAAGCGTGCCGCTCACGCACAAAGTAACAGCTGCGGCAATTGTTAGCGCGCGCTCGCCCTGTGTAAACTTTTGCGTTCGTTTCGTGCTTCCTTCTTTGTGTTTGCGCAGCGTGCTTTATTAAGTGTCGAGCTGTGACAGTTGCTACTTTGCACTCGTCCTCGTGCGTCATTTCTGCTTGAGGAGCGCGCTGAAAGTTTCGAGCTGCTTGCTGTTCTTCGCGTAACATTACAATTTCTATAAACAGCAATAATTCCTTCGCCCTTGGGCGAAACAATGCACAATAAACTTTCGGGTTATCCCGATTCCTATGACAGAGGGATCAGCCATGCTTTTTTTAACATCACAGTGTGTGTGTGTGTGTGTGTGTGTGTGTGTGTGTGTGTGTGTGTGTGTGTGTGTGTGTGTGTGTGTGTGTGTGTGTGTGTGTGTGTGTGTGTGTGTGTGTGCGTGCGTGCGTGCGTGCGTGCGTGTGCGTGTGTGCGTGCGTGTGCGTGTGTGCGTGCGTGCGTGCGTGTGTGCGTGCGTGTGTGCGTGTGTGTGTGTGTGTGTGGAATATGTTGTTTTGGCTGTGGTGTGTATTCTATATGCTGCGGATTTGTAACGCTTGCAAATTTTGGACTCTCGCTGTTCTACGTTCAACAGCTCTATGCTCCCTGTTCGACAGTTCTAAGAGCTATAGAGTAGCCGGCACCTTATTCGTGCACCAACCTCTCCTTACATCACGTCAATAAATATTATCTTTAGCCGACGGTTACTTTGTTGCATACTATGTGACTGCACTTGGATTGATGTGCTCATTGGAGGACTTAATTTTTATTAAAGTAAAGTGTGGGATGGGGCTAGTTGGTATTCCATTATTAAACTGCTCAACGCAAAAATTAGACACGGTGCACATAGAAAATACGAGGACCAGCGCAGTCCTCGTCTTTTCTATGTGCACCGTGTCTAATTTTTGCGCTGAGCAGTTTATTAATTTTTATGCCGCATGTCTAATCGTTAGTTGAATTCATGTAATTACATCTGTTGGTTTTTGGCGCCATGGCTACTAGGTGTTGTGTGTTGACCCGTCTGTTACATCGCTGGCACTTTCTTTCAATGAACGTTGAAACTAAATAAATATGCACGTGCTGAATCGTCTTTTCGAGTCAGCTCTCGGTCGCAAACAACCAGTTGAAAATGACGACGGACGACAAGCACGGAAAAATTTCTTGCTAATTGACGTATATTGGGGCACGGCATGCTGTTGTAACCCTGCCATCTGTCGCGATGCTCCGTTTGGCCATCTGTCATGTCACCAAATTTCCGTTGTGTTACTCTGGAGCTTCGTGCTATTTCAGGAGCATTTCTGTTGTGACAATTCGGGGCCTGTTGTAAGAGAGCTTTTTTTTTCTGCGGTATTAGTTATTTATTTACTACTTATGGCGAATACATTGCATAAATTTCTTGTGGTACGTAAGCTCCCTGTTGTAACAACACACTCGGGAGTGCGTCCCTTCTCTTACCGCAACAGACAAGGTCTGTTGACGATGGGGCACTTGTGGTAAATACACAGAAGTCTTGCAACAACAGTATTGGTTTTGAATGACAGAGGGTGAAAGCCCATAAGACGAAGACAGAGAAGGTGCTTGACACACAGCCACACAGTGTATGTCAAGCCTCTTGTCTCATCGTCTTATGCGCTTTCGGCCTGTGCCTCATGGCAAGTTCTGTTGCGATTTTAAACTGCACGGTGGTGGCGCTCTCAAATTATCTTCCCTTTGTGGCCCATAGAAACGTAAGAGGGCACACTTTTGGGCAAGTTGGTGGTCCATTATGTGAAACCAGCGCAAAAAAGGGACAAAGGCCAAGGAAGAACTACAGACGAGCGCTGAACTTACAACTGAAGTTTATTTCGGAAGCGGGACAGAATATAAAGAAAAAACGACACGTGAACAAAAAAAAGATTGCAAAGCACTTTTTGCAAAAAAAACCTACACAGTGTTATCAGCCCACCTCACTTGCGGCGGTCATGCGCACGGGACAAATATCGAACTTCTTTTTTCCGTCAAGGCAATGGACGGCACACTCACGCAATTATCGCCAAGTCTCGCGATCTCTGCTCCCTCTATAATTTCACGCGTTAATTGAGAGCCACATCGCTCCACCACTCGGCACCTCTCCAAAAGGGGTTGGCACTCACCAGCGTCACAAGTGCTGCAATGAAGGGCTAAGTGCCCGCTGTTCATTTGGCGAACATTGGTGCTGTGTTCGCGCTAGTTGACGTATATTGGGGCACGGCATGCTGTTGTAACCCTGCCATCTGTCGCGTTCAGCGCTCGTCTGTAGTTCTTCCTTGTCGTTTGTCCCTTTTTTGCGCTGGTTTCACATAATGCACCATAGAAACGTGATTGTGCGGTTTGCGGCGTTAGCTTCCGAGTTAAGTCTTACAACGAACGATTACTATTTGACTAAAATGCACCGGTTGCCTTCAGCGTGTGCGCTGGAAGGTGCGAAACGTGTGTCTCATCGTTATTCAAATCTTGTCGACGTAGGAGCCCTGGTCGAGCTGACGCTGTCCGAATGCGGCCTTGGTGACGCGTTCGCGTCGCAAGCCTCGGAGAGACTGCGCCACGACAGGCGGCTGCGTGAACTCCACGTGGACAATAACAATTTCTCAATATACTCGCTAAAGAACATGATAAAAGTCCTGCAGGTAAGTTGCACGTGGATATGTTATACTGGTCTCGTACATATGATGGTACATACGTAAAACATCATATGATACTAGCTAATACGGATGCTTGACCAAGTTGGTTCATATTTAAGCGGGGGTGGTGCCATCAATTTTGTGGCTTGGGCGTCCCCGCTAGCAAGCGCGTGTTATTGCCACAGGAAGCATAATACACACCCTGAGATTCATGCATTTTCGCTGAATATCACCTTATTCATGCTAACGACTTTTGGTTTCGGTTTCTGAGCACCGAGTTGGACCGTGACGTCGCTGTGTAGAAAGGTTGAACACGTGAGCTTACAAAGCTATGACGCACGCAGTGATGCATCGTCTTCTGTCGCACACATCAGATCAAACGTCCGGATGCCTTCAGCACTCGCTAAACGTCTCTAGTAGAGGAGAGGGGCTTTTATCTTGCACGTATTCTTTTTAACGTTACCGTGTTACCGGAATACCGCATTGAGTTTACCTGCTACCGGAACGCATGTTTTAGCAATGTTGTAGCTCCCTATACGTCAAGATTTACTTACGTACGTAACCTGTTTCTGTACGTTTGCGCAAACCATTAAGTGGCGATGTAACTGCATTGAAATGATATTTAATTTAGATAAGATTGAATGAGCGGTGCGGCAAAACCATAAGCGATGGTAGCGATGCGGGCCCTGCAGTTTGTGTTTACTTTCTTTCCTTCGTCGTTGTCTTGATGCGCCCACATCCAAGAAGCATAAGCGAGGTTTTTAGCGTTCAAGTAGGGTCTCAAACTCACCTCAGCCAGTGGGCCGCAGTCGCGCAACTTAGCGCCTCAAGGGCCGGGGCACTGAAGAAGATAGGAGCGAGGGGCGGGGGGGGGAGGGGGGAGTTCGCACAAACGGTCAGAAAATGTTGCCATTTCAAAGAAAACCTTTCGAAATATCGCTTATACAGGTCATTTCTGAATGATTTGGTTCCGAAATTCCAACATGTCGATACCAGTCTCCAAAATGTATCACTTTTGTTTCACGGTTGTTTCTCGACAATGGGACCACATGGTGTGCCTCACGAAAACAATGCTTTAGACCAGTCACGCCTGTGCAGCTCACGAGCATTCCTATTAAGGAAATTTAAAATAATGTGGGATGAAGACAGTCATGTGAGGGCCGCGGGCCGCAAGCGAGAGACTGGCGGGCCGCATGCGGCCCGCGGGCCACGTGTTTGAGACCCCTAGTGTAAAGTATCGCGTTATACGCAAATGGGCGTAGGAATACCGGGTTACCGGCCAGTGGTGTAGACAATTTATGACGCTTCGTGTAACCGCACTCCTAAACACGTTACTTTTTGCCAAGTGTTTTGCAGTGAAAGCTGTTATGAGATCACAACAACGGCCGTTTTCAGCGCCATACTTGGCCGCCGCTGCTGACGCCGCTGGTGTCCGTAACCACTATTGTGCGAAATAAGAAAAAAAAGGCCGCCAGGCGTACGCGGAACGCGCAGCACAGTCACAACAAAAGCTGGAAGAGCGGCCTTTCTAGAGCCTTTTTTAAACACCCTTAGGCAACTGAAACCTCAGTTGCACGGTACCCACTACGCCAAAGTAATCATAATTTTAGATGCGAAGCAGCTCTTTGACTAGCCTGTGTAACGCTGTCCCTCCGTGCGTCCGTACGAACGCGCCGCAATGCGATCCCCTCGCCGCAGGTGTTGGAGCTGTGCCAAGTAGGTCACGCCGCAGCTGCGCGTTGACGTCACGCTCCCCTCGCAGTGCGCGCTGACGTCACTCTCTCCCTCGCCTGCCGCGCGCTCGCCGCAGCGCCCGCAGCTGCTGCCTGACGCGCGCCTAACGTACGCGTTGAAACGTATCTGTACGTGTCACCTCTCTCTCGCTTCACCCTCTCCACCGCTCCCATGCGCAACGCCATCTGTCCATCAGGGTTCCCTTTGGAAAAATTTACACCATCTTCCCATCAGGGTTCCCTTTGGGAAGATGGTGTAAATTTTTTTGCGTAGTGTCGAAGCGTCTACTATGGCAATATCCGTCATTCTTTGGAAAAGCGCAGTACCCGCTACACACTTGTAACGCATTATGTGCACTTTGTTGATGCCGTGGCTGACGACAATGAAGAATTATGCCTGAGGCTTTTGTATTGGCTTGGAGCATTGAGCGACCCAATCGTTACTCAATTCGCATTTTGTGCCGCCTGGTTGTTACTATACTGTTCTTAAACGCTTTACTAACATGTTAAGGCGATTCCTTACCCGACACGAAGCCTGCATAGGGTCAGTTTTTAACACAGTTTCAAGCAACGGCGTAGCTCAGTGGTGGAGTGCTCGGCTGTCACGCAGAGGACCCGGGTTCGATTCCCATTCTGTCATAGGTATTGTTTATTTACTTAGTTGTTCTTATTTCGCGGGGTAGTGGTTATGGACACCGGCGGCGGCGCACAACTACGGCGCAAAAATGGCCTTTGTTGTGATCTCATAACAGCTTTCGCTGTAAAAAAGCTTGCATTAAGCCGCGCAAAGCTAGAAACAACACAACTGGACGATTCTGAAGACTAAGCTGGTTGCTTCTAGCTTGTTTCTAGGCCTTAGCTAGGTAAAGCAGGCTCTTTCTAGGTTGCTTCTAGGTCGTTGCTAGGCTTTAGCTAAGTGATGCTAGGTTGTGTCTGCGTTGATTCTAAGAGGTTCGAGTAAAACCAGAAACAATCGCAGACACGACACGGATGTCCAATCTGCCGAGACAGAAACTTGCGTTTCATTCACGCATTGTCACCTCTCATAGATAGGGCACGTCGGCGTAGGCCTACCATCGTTTCGGGGTCTTTTGGCAGCCGCCGCTGCCTTTCCCAGTCCCTAGCATTTCCTCGTTGTCCGTACTCAGGGTCTACGGCTCGCCGCAGTCGCTTCACAGCCATTTGTTGTGCTAACTGTTGCCTTCTTCAATTTCGTGGACCAGTGGTCAATAGCGGGATTTACAACAATTTCTGTAGCACATACCTGCTTGTGACGATGATAGCTTTGGACAGGTCTCACAGGCAAGTACCCGTTTATGATTATGATTGTTTTATGACGGGCCGCACAAATTACGACTCCCTTGAACAGCCTCGCTGTTAAAAAAAAGAACAAGAAACAAAATGTGCTGTTTTGCATCAGTATGAATAACCAGCTAGCAGAGTCAGCTATGTTGTTAATTTCTATTGGAGTGACTAATACCGGTACACTTGTAAAGTACCTACTACACAATAAACAGTAATAATTTTTGTGAAGTAGTGAAGCACCCACTCTGTTATTATTAGTCATTCTGCGGAGAAGTGAGGAGCGCGTCACATATCTGTTAAGTATTACTTTTTAAAGGATATTCATAGCTTTCACGTCATATTTCAAGGAAATATGTAGCACGACCTCTCAAAAAAGATTGTTGCTGCGGTAGCCACTCTACAAAAGCACCTGCTTCCCAGCCTTTGGCCTCAAAGGCCTTGAGGAGGCATTCGTACTACATTCCCATCTCTCACTTGTAGATATCATGGTCATTTGTAATTCTTTCCGCACCCATAGATCACATCAAGCTTTACTGCCATAGTTTTATACTCTATACACAACTTTTACGATTGTAGATAGCGGGTGATTTTAGGCCTGTATACAACCATAACACACCCTCTCATCGCAATCATTGTACATCGCATAAAAGACATGGCGCTATTTGACCACCCATGGCCCTTGCGCCCCAAAAAAAAGCGGCAGATCCCACGCACTGTGGGAATCGATGTAATGCGAAGCAGCCAGCAAGAAGCAAATCATGCTGTACAAAATATGCATGTCATTATTTACATGTTAGGACCTGTCATTTGTGTTCATCATACAGTCACGTCGCGCAATACAAATTTTGGTGTATATCAAGCTAGCGAACTGGACGCTAGCGCAACATGAGTGTGGCATGTAAATGGCATTATAGATGACATGCATGCCAAGATTTTCACGTTACCACCTGTCACTTATGTTCGCTTAACTTTTTACCTCAAATCGCAGCGAGACCAATCTGCCTCCGTTTCGCATGCGTTCTTATTCTCGCGCTTTGCGCATCGTGCAGACGCCATCGGCGTTCCAGAGTTTAAATTGACGGACTTTTTGTCAATTCCAAAGTGCGTTCCTCGAACACCTGTGCCCACTGAGACGCGGTCGGTCAGAATGGAACGTGATGCGCGCGTCTCCCTCTCTGCATGATTAGAGACGCCATGCACAGCGACGCTACGCAAGCAGAGCGCGAGCGCTGTAGAGTCCAACGTGAGCGGCGTACGTTTGCGCGCCCCGGCGCCCACCTGGCACCGTGCCAAGGCACGGCTGGAGGGACGGACGGACGACCGGACGGACGGACGTGAGCATGAGACATTGAAGGCTTTCGCCTTAAAAATTTGGTGTATATCAAGCTAGCGAGACGGCCACGAGAGTGTCATGAGCGTGGTATGCAAGTCATGTTGCACATGACATGTCATGATTTTTATATTACCACTTGTCATTTGTGCTCGTCATACAATTACGTCACTGAATACCAAATTTGGTGTATATCAAGCTAGCGAAACGGCCACGGTAGTACCGTGAGCGCGGCATGCAAGTCATGTTGCACATGACATGTCATGATTTCCATATTACCACTTGTCATTTATGCTCCTCATACAGTCACGTCACTCAATACGAAATTTGGTGTATATCAAGCTAGGGAAACGGCCACGAGAGTGTCATGAGCGTGGCATGCAAGTCATGTTGCACATGACATGTCATGATTTCCATATGACCGCTTGGCATTTATGTTCGTCATACAGTCACGTCACGCAATACCAAATTTGGTGTACATCAAGCTAGCGAAACGGCCGTCAGCGCGCCATGAGCGTGGCATGTAAATCATGTCGTACATGACATGCAGGTCATGATTTTCATATTGCCACCTGTGATTTATGTTGGTCATGCAGAAATGTCTCATCGTGCCAATTTTCGGCTACATCAAGTTAAGAAAACGGCCTCAGGAGCACTATGGCCATGGCTTGTAAATCATACTTTTCATGACAAGTTAGTCATGATTTTCATGATATGACCAGTCATTCATGTTTGTCATACAGTCATGTTATGTCATACCAATTTTGGTATAAATCCCATTAACGATATGGCCAGGAGAGCACAAAGTCGTAGGCGGCTAGATAGATAGATAGATAGATAGATACGCTCAAAGTCGCCGAAGTTCGCTAAGAAATGCTTCGCATTTAAAAAAAAAAACTCCTATTCATCGTAAGTATTATTCGCACTTTGTTGATGCTCTAGCTGAAGATGATGAAGACTTATGGCTGAGCCCGTTTTAACGGTTGGGAAGCGTGAAACAACCACTCGGTGCACACTTCGCATTGTGTCACGCATGGTTATTATTTTATTCTTATATGACGTTACATTACAACTGTTAACATGATTCCTTGCCCAACGTGACTCCTCTATAGTGTCTTTTTGCGAAAGAGTTTCAAGCACATTGTCACATTGAAGTCACATTGAAGAACCCCTCCACTACATATCTCTTTACATTGATGTCTACTTTGAGAGGCAATGAAGATCACTGATTTTCACGACCTCGAACTTGGTAATAAGTGCTTCTTCCATGACCTCCAAGCAGGAGGGCACAGCCGGTGTTTTTTGTACGGCTAAGGAAACTACGCAGAGGTTGTACTGAGATTGCGTGTAGTACAATGCATCAGAAACGCCGGCAGATTTTGTGCAAACTTTGAGTTCCCTTTTGCAGAAAGTGGTGAAACGTGCCGCCGGGTTAATTTCATCGCAGTACCGCAGCATGGGAATGTCAATTATCACTTTGTTTATTGCCATAATAAATTACAATGCAGATAGTTGCCACTACAGGGGATATATTTAGGTGCTGCAATAATGGTAGCGGCATTATCAGTCCTTTTGTTTTTGTTGGGTTCCATTACCGCAGTCATAAAAATCGCAGAAAATCCATAAACGCCTGCGTAGTATATTTACTGCAGCTTAAAACACCCCATATGGTCCGAATGCTATGTTGGCCCTCTTCGACTGCATGCATGGTAATGAAATCGTGGCTTCCCTAATGTACGACTCCGTGCGTTCGTTCCTACAGGGCCGATTGACAAACTAAAAGACCCTGCAAACAAACAAACACTTTGTTCAGTCAGCAATACCTATGACTTTGTAACCATCCAGAGTATTTGCGTCCTAAATCACTTCGCATCATTGAAACAACTTCAAGCAAGCAAAACACGCTTTTCATTAGCCAGAAATTCAAAGATGAGTGACTAAGGCTGTTTTCTTCCTCAAATAAAGTGGTCGTGGTGGGAGCTGTAGCTTCGTTAATATTTCGTACCGTTCAATGTGAATTGTTAGATGGCTTTACTCTGACTACCCCTGATTATAAATACATTGTATTCGTGCGAACAACACCGTGTTGTCAGTTTTCTATAGACCACCAGCTTTATTTCTACCATATAGTCTACCAGCTCTATTTTCCGTGACTTTAATGCTGTAATTGCGTCTAATGGCTTCATCATCACAATTACATTACCCACCAGAGGGACGCTTGAGCACGAATCAGTTCCTGATCTTTTTATTACAAATTTGTTCGAGACAAATACTAGGTCGGGTGTTCTGTCGTACTGTGTCAGTGTCACCTCCTGACATTTTTATGTGCGGAGCTAATGACACAATATACTACAAATACCGGAATAATTTTGTTTCATTCAATTACGGAAGAGGTGCTGCGTGAATTCGTAACAGTCTCTTGCAAATAGACTGGATCGATGTAAAAAATTGTGGATGCAGACGACGCTTACGACAAATTTCTTACAATTTTCAAACGAACATATGTGCAATTTCCACTAAAAGAACACGGATTAAACACGCTATCAATCTACGTATTTTGATGTTCCTTGCAATCGCTTTGACGTATTATGGGCTAGATTAAGGACACTCCTTCATCGTGGTCATACTAACGCAAGAGAACAGACTTTTGGGCTAGTCTGTTACGTTCATTGAAGCCATAGCGCTGATGAGACAGGAACCACAGAACGTCCCTGTCTTATCAGCGCTATGGCTTCAATGAACACACTAACGCGCCTGTTTCCGAGCTGAACGTCAACGGCAAGGATGTAGATGGGTCAGAGCTGGCTGACGCATTTCATGATGTTGTCACTGATGCGACTAGAATTGCAAGTGCGGAGGATGCTTGCGACTACGTTAAAACTCGGAATGCTAAGTCATTGTGCAGCTGTCACCAATCACGAAGTCTTGTCAACAATAAAAGGTACAAAAATAGTACCAGTTGTGATCATAGGTCGGCAAAACATGTGGAGCTCACTCAGACTCACTCATGAAATATATTTTGCCATTGGGACTCACTCGGACTCAGGTTCACCAAACTTTTCCTCAACCGGACTCACTCGGACTCAGACTCAGTAAAATTTTCCCCGGCCAGACTAACTCGGACTCAGATTCACGAAAATTTTTTCCAGCCGGCCTCACTCAGACTCAGAATCACGGCTCTATCTGAGTCTGAGTGAGTGAGTGAGCCGACTCATGAGTCCGTTAGCGTACAATTGGCTTCTTTGAGCTTGGTGTCAATGCCCTTTAACACCAATATCTCGCGTAATCGGTGCTCTTCTTGGCGCCTTTTGATCTCGTACCTTCAAATATGAGATATCAGTGGTTGCAACCCAGTAAGCACCTTTTTATTGAATGACATGACTCACATGAAATATTTTTATCAAAAATTACCGGGAAACAGCTTTCCGGGGTGGGAGGTCACGGCACCCCCCCCCCCCCCCTACTCCGTAACTTACGCCTCTGATCAATAAATATTGAGCTGGCGTATGAACGCTGGTGCTTTGAAGTATGCGTGAGTCGGCCTGAGTATAAACGTGAGCCTACGTAAGGCTGACAGTAATGCTGAATTTGGGTAAGTAGAACCATAGATCGGCAAAAAAGTGTAGACCTCACTCAGACTCACTCAAGAAATGCATTTTGGGCTTAGGGCTCTCTCGGACTCAGACTCACCAAAATTTACCTCAACCGGACTCACTCAGACTCACTAAAATATTTCTCAACCGGGCTCACTCGCACTCAAACTCACCAAAACATTACTCACGCGGACTCACTCAGACTCACGGCTCGATCTGAGTCTGAGTGAGTCTGAGTGAGTCAACTCATGAGTGAGTTTGCCGACGTATGGTTGTGATACTGATAAAATTCGAATACCCCCTGCTAAATAAGTATCTGATGTTATCGCTCATATGTTTGCACACATTTTTGATGTCTGTTTAACGAAGTTCGTTTTTCCTGTCAACATGCAAGTGGGAAAAGTGACTGTACTTTGTACAAAAAGGTGAACGAAGTCATTTAGGTAATTATAGACCGGTGTGGATTTTGCCTCTGTTCTCTAAGGCCTTTCGAAAAATGCTACGTACTCGAATTTCAAGTGTTATTACTATACACAATTTACTTACGCCAGATAAGAATGGATTTAGAAAAAAATAAGCCTGCTGAACTAGCGCTTCTGGAGCAAAAAGAGTGCAGGCTTACAAAATTCGAAAAAAAGGCACTCGTTCTTGGTGTTTTTATCGACTTTTCTAGGCGTTTGCTTTAGCTAAAGATAAAATACTGCTGAATAAATTACACTGCTATGGTATTCAAGGCCAGGCCCCAGTGGCGTAGCCAAGGGGGGGGGGGGGGTTGTGGGGGGGGGTTGAGACCCCCCCCCCGAAATTTTTCAGTTTTGCTTGCGTATATATGCACGCACACATACAAACGCACGCACGAACATACATAAAGTATGGTTGAACCCCCCCCCCCCCCCGAAAAGCATTTCTGGCTACGCTACTGCCAGGCCCTATCATTTATAGACTCTTACCTATCCAGCAGCCGACAAGTTGTATGCAGAACAGACTCTTTCTCCAATGCGCAGCCTGTGCTGTGTGGAGTACCTCAAGGCACTATTTTGGACCACAATTATTTAACATACATCTTAATGATATTATAAACATCTGCAGCGAGGCCAGATATATTACATATTCCGGTGATACCAGTATATTCTATTCAGGGCATGGTATTAACGAGCTTATAAAAATTTGTAACAAACAAACAAACAAACAAAGAGACAATGAAAACGCGAAAAGATGGTCCGCAGCAAATGCTATGCCTATTACCGAAAACAAAACTGGTATATTTCGGCCTAAGAACAAAACTATTGAATCTCACCAACATATAACACTGAGTACTCGTACAATTGAGATCGTTGACAATTTTAAATGTTCTGGCACAATCTTTTCGAGCACATGACCTGAGATTACCATGTGGGATATGTTTTGCAAAAATTTGCTCAGGTGACAGGGGTAATAGGACGGATTAGGTGTTTGCGTCCAAAAAGAATAAGCTTTTGCTGTATCATTCCCTTTTTAACTCTGGTTTAAACTATTGTCTATTGGTATGGGGTACAACGACGGCTACTAATGTTGATAAAATATACATGCTTCAGAAAAAGTGCTTTAGGCATATCTTTAATGCACATTTTGTGGCCTGCACCAGACTCTTATTTTGCAGTTCAAGAATAATTATGGCTCACTAGTTGTACAATTATACATTAAGCCGAAAATTCAGATCGGAAACTCTTAGGGACATAAAAAATCTACGCAGTCTAGCCAACCTACGTGCTAGGAGTATTAACTACACCAGCCCTCATGGAAAAAAAGTGCGAAGTAGATATAACACGGTTAAAATCCGGCAAACAGCGCTTGTCTACATTCTTCCATCTGTTCTGAATCACAATAACCTGAAAGGTTTTGACTTATCCCCTTTCCTCATATCATGATATTCATGAAGTATAACGCAGGGATGTAATACTTGATATTGCAAATCAATAGCAAATTCAGTAGCATGGTTTCCTTTCAGGGCCAAAACCCAACTATTACGTATCTTATTAATGTTTCCAATTGTATGTAAACTCTTCTAGGACAGTAATGTATATAGTATATAATATAGTAATCTATGCAGTGTATTATGCGCCTTATATTTGTTTATGAATGACAATCACGTTATCATGTTTATGCATTGTAATTTCGTTTTGAATATACTGAACATGTATTCATTAAAATTACAATTTCAATGTGTACACCCTGTTGTGGCGTCCTGCCCGTGAAGTGTCATCTTGCCATGTTTACCGCGGTGCTACTACCTCTCGGACGTATTTTATTTTTGTCCTTTTTATGAGCTTTGCACTAGTCACGCTGTTTTAAACACAGCTTTTTTTTCTCAGTCATGTCTTTCTCCATGACATAATGAAAACGAAACTTCATCTGATTTGAAATAGCCCTTTGGTTTGCGCAAGTTTTAACGTTGTAGGTAAGATATTTTAGGAGTTGAGGGTGTCATGGGTTACTCAAATACGTGCTAGACTTTCGACATAGTGCCAGGTGACAAAAAGAACTAGGTACTGAAAAAACGCAGGAAAGTGTAGAAGCTACTGAAAAGCGAATCAGGTGGGCTTAGGTTAACAGGTGAACAGGAGGGTTTAGATGAACAAACCCGTCTGTTTTAGGGCTATCTACACGTACAGGATAAATATACGCGCGTTCTGTGAATTTTCATTTTTCAAATACACAGAACAGGAATGTCCCCACCGGCACTAAATGTTGGGTCAAGGTTCCACAGCTATATACAGCAGATGGTCGGTGTATGGCTATATCCCTTTCGGACCCGTGACCAGTATACTGGACATAAGTGGAAAAGCGGTGCAGAAAAGCAAGCAGAGCTATAATCTGAATAGCAACCACTTTGGAAGCTTCTGTAAGAGTCCAGCAACATGTTTTTAAATGTAGTTCCTCCTTCAGCCCCATTTCCTGATGGGGGCGCCTCAGAGTAATGGCGTCATCCACGCAGAAACGCGCGCGCACGATGTGGTCAAGTATACAAAATTATTTTAGCTCTCTTCGCGCAATTCCAATAATTTAAATCGTGCGTGCTGTCCTACGTATTCTTTATACATTGTTGCAAAAAGGTAGCGTTTGTAATTAGTTTGCTGGTAATGCAAGTATGTATTTATGTCCAGTATACTGGACACCAGGATGCAATTTGCGCACATCGTGCTAAACATGGAGGGAAAAAAAGAAAAATGAGACGCAGCGTCACATGACAATCTTGAAGTCCAGCCATAGAATATGAAACTGGGGCATGCTGGGAACCTAACAAGAGCATGGAGCACGAGTAGGGAGCATCGTCTGATGAGGTTGACTTGTGGACGCTAGGCGCGCTCCCTCCTAGGTTTTTCCGCCTTCGGGATGCTGAACGCTATGTGCGACAACTAACC
>JALIZH010020731.1:0-46003 GCA_030522465.1 Rhipicephalus appendiculatus | reverse complement strand
TACCTTACGAAAAAAAATAATATTAAATAAACGCTTGAGCACAGCACGGCTTTCTAGCTTGCCTTGGCACAAAAGCCGGCAGATCCCACACACTCTGGGAATCGATGCAATGCGAAGCAGCCAGAAGGAGCAAATCATGCTTTACATAATTTGCATGTCATGTTTTACATGTTAGGACCTGTCATTTATGTTCGTCATACAGTCACGTCACGCAATACCAATTTTGGTGTATATCAAGCTAGCGAACTGGACGCAAGCGCACCATGAGTGTGTCATGTAAATGGCGTTGTAGATGATATGCATGCCAAGATTTTCATGTTACCACCTGCCACTTATGTTCGTTATACAGTCATGTCACTCAATACCAAATTTGGTGTACATCAAGCTAACGAAACGGCCGCGAGCGAGTCATGAGCGTGAAATGCAAGTCATGTCGCTCATGACATGTCATGATTTCCATATTACCACTTGTCATTTATGTTCGTCATACAGTCATGTCACTGAATACCAAAGTTGGTGTATCTCAAGCTAACGAAACGGCCGTGAGCCCGCCATGAGCGTGGCATGCAAGTCATGTCGCACATGACAAGTCATGATTTCCATATTACCAATTGTCATTTCTGTTCGCAATACAGTCATGTCACTCAATACCAAATTTGGTGTATATCAAGCTAACGAAACGGCCACGAGCGCGACGTGAGCGTTTCGTGTAAATCATGTTGTCCATGACATGCACTTCATTATTTGCATTTTACCACCTGGCATTTATGTTAGTCATGCAGTCACGTCACTCAATCCCAAATTTGGTGTATATCAAATTTGGTGTATATCTATTTGGTGTATATAACGAAACGGCCGCGAGCGTGCCACGAGCGTGGCACGCTTATGGCGCGCTCATGGCTCAGAAGAAAAATATACTAGAAAAATGAGTTGCGGTTTGCGCTGAGCATTGCTTACAGTCTTTGTGGGCGTAAACCGAATACAGCAAAAGTATAATACGAAACGCGCGTGGCGATGCCCCCCTCTGAAAAAGCATCGTCCCGATGCTTAAAACAGCACAGCAGGGGGGGGGGGGGGGGGGGGGGAATTCATGCAACAATAAATGACAATAATAAAGCAAGAAAGCACAATAATAAAGCAAAAATTACAGTCCTCAGTTACACTAACGCGCGTAATACGGCTTCAGGCGCACGACATGGACGATTTCAGGTCGCGCACGGCGCCGCTGAGAGTTCGTAATGCCGTCAGGGACAACCTCGTAGTCGAGTGCGCCGAGACGTCGAAGTACCCTGTAGGGTCCGAAGTATCGTCGAAGAAGCTTCTCGCTAAGCCCTCGCCGGCGAACTGGCGTCCAGACCCATACACGGTCACCGGGTTGGTATTCCATGTGGCGTCGACGAAGGTTGTAGCGACGGCTGTCGGTCTTTTGCTGGCTCTGGATGCGCAGACGGGCGAGTTGTCTGGGTTCTTCGGCGCGGTGAAGGTACACGGTGACGTCGACGTTTTCCTCGTCGGAGACATTGGGCAACATGGCGTCGAGCGTCGTTGCCGGGGTCCTTCCGTAGACCAATCCATACGGCGTCATCTGCGTCGTTTCTTGTACCGCCGTGTTGTATGCAAAGGTTACATACGGAAGGATGGCATCCCACGTCTTGTGCTCGACGTCGACGTACATGGCCAGCATATCGGCGATGGTCTTATTTAGACGCTCGGTGAGGCCATTGGTCTGTGGGTGGTAGGCGGTGGTCCGGCGGTGAGTCGTTTGGCTGTACCTCAGGATCGCCTGAGTTAGGTCCGCTGTAAAGGCCGTACCTCTGTCGGTAATGAGGACCTCTGGGGCGCCATGACGCAGTACGATGTTCTCGACGTAGAACTTTGCTACCTCGGCGGCACTGCCCTTGGGCAGGGCCCTTGCTCTCGGCGTAGCGGGTGAGGTTGTCCGTTGCTACGACGATCCATTTGTTTCCCGAATTCGACGTCGGGAGCGGCCCCAGTAAGTCCATGCCGATTTGCTGGAACGGTCGGCGAGGTGGCTCGATGGGTTGCAGAAGTCCGGCTGGCCTAGTGGGTGGTGTCTTCCGTCGCTGACAATCTCGGCAAGTCTTCACGTAGTGGGTGACGTCGGCAGTCAGGCGAGGCCAGTAGTAGTTTTCTTGTATCCTCGCGAGCGTACGGGAAAATCCAAGGTGTCCAGCCGTCGGGTCGTCATGCAGAGCATCGAGAACTTCTGGACGTAACGCTGAAGGCACTACGAGGAGGGAGTCGGCCCGAAGAGGCGAGAAGTTTTTTCTTTAGGAGAACGCCGTTCCGCAAGAAAAACGACTCCAGTCCTCGTTTGAATACCTTTGGAGCGCCGGTGGCCCTTGCCCTCGAGGTATTCTATAAAGCCCTTGAGTTCCGGATCGGCGCGCTGTCGCTCGGCGAAGTCATCAGCGCTTAAAGTTCCCAAGAAGTAGTCGCCGTCCTCGTCGTCCTGTGGTGGTGGGTCAACGGGGGCACGGGACAGGCAGTCGGCGTCAGAGTGCTTTCGTCTGGACTTGTAAATGACGGTGATGTCGAATTCTTGAAGTCTGCGACTCCATCGTGCGAGACGACCTGAATGGTCCTTCAAGTTAGCTAGCCAGCACAAGGCGTGGTGGTTGCTCGCAACTTTGAAGGGCCTTCCATAGAGGTAGGGGAAGAAACTTTGACGTAGGCCAAATTATGGCAAGGCACTCTTTTTCTGTTGTAGAGTAGTTCCCTTCTGGCTTGGATAGCGACCGGCTAGCATAACTGATGACCCTTTCTTCTTCGTTAATCTTCTGCACAAGAACGGCACCGAGTCCTACGCTGCTTGCGTCGGTGTGGATTTCCGTATCGGCGTATTCGTCGAAATGCGCAAGTATCGGAGGCGTTTGCAGGCGTGGTTTCAGTTCCTGAAATGCTTGAAGTTGCGCTGTTTCCCACTGGAACTCGACGTCGGTCTTCGTGAGCTGCGTTAGTGGCTCTGCGATGCGTGAAAAGTCCTTGACGAACCGTCTGTAATAGGCGCACAAGCCGAGAAATCGGCGCACGGCCTTCTTGTTGGTAGGTGGCGGGAAGTCGGCGATGGCAGCTGTTTTCTGCGGGTCTGGGAGCACTCCAGTCTTGCTGATCACGTGACCCAAAAACAGGAGCTCCTCGTTTCCGGTTTCAGGGTGAGTCCGGAGCTCTTGATTGCTTGAAGTACGGATTCAAGGCGCTCGATGTGTTCGTCGAAGTTCGAGGAAAAGACAACGACGTCGTCCAAGTAAACGAGGCGCGTTTGCCACTTCAATCCTGCCAGTACTGTATCCATAACCCGTTGGAAAGTCGCAGGCGCCGAGCAAAGACCGAAGGGCATGACCTTGAACTCGAACAAACCGTCTGGTGTAATGAAGGCAGTCTTCTCTCGGTCTCTCTCATCGACTTCGATTTGCCAGTAGCCCGTCTTGAGGTCCATCGAAGAAAAGTACTTCGCGTTGTGGAGTCGATCTAGGGCGTCGTCTATTCGTGGGAGAGGGTACACGTCCTTCTTTGTGATTTTGTTCAGGCGACGATAATCGACGCAGGAACGTAGGGTCCCATCTTTCTTCTTCACTAACACCACAGGTGACGCCCACGGACTCTTTGAAGGCTGGATGATGTCATCGCGTAGCATTTCGTCGACTTGTTTCTTTATGGCCTCGCGTTCTCGCGTCGAAACTCTGTACGGGCTCTGACGAAGTGGCCTGGCCCTATCTTCGGTTATGATGCGATGTTTTGCGACCGGTGTCTCCCGAATTCTTGACGACGACGAAAAGCAGCCCTTGTATTGCAGGAGCAATGCTTTGAGCTGTTCTTGCTTATGCGTCGGAAGGCTCGGATTGACGTCAAAATCTTGTTGCGGACCTCGATTCGTCGTAGCATGTTCGGTAGACTCGGCGAGGGTGAAAGCGTTGCTGGCTTCCACAATTTCTTCGATTTAGGCAACCGTTGTGCCTTTGCTCACGTGCTTATATACGTTGCTGAAGTTCGTGATCATCACTTTTGCTTTTCCTCCTCGCAGCTCGGCTATTCCTCTGGCGACGCCAATTTCGCGGTTGATCAACAGTTGGTAGTCACCTTCAACGACGCCGCGCTGGTCTGTTGATTTCTGAGTGCCGACGGAAACGCTGACGCTGGAGCGAGGGGGAATGGTGACTTGGTCGTCTAGCACATTCAAGGCGTGTTTTCCTGGCAGCGTGTGCGGCGGTAGTGCTTTTTCTGCGGATAGCGTTATCGACTTGGATCGCAGATCGATGACTGCCCCATGAAGGCCTAAGAAGTCCATACCAAGGATGACATCTCTCGAGCACCGCTGTAGTACTACGAAGCTTGCGGGATAAATCCGGTTGTTAATTGAAACTCTCGCTGTGCAGATTCCTGCCGGCGTTACTAGGTGCCCTCCAGCTGTCCGGATCTCAGGGCCTTCCCACGCGGTCTTAACTTTCTTCAACTTCGTGGCGAGCGGTCCACTGATGACAGAATAGTCGGCTCCGGTGTCGACGATGGCTGTCACGCCGTGGCCGTCGATAAGAACGTCGAGGTCGCTAATTCGTCGTCTCGCGTTGCAGTTAGGTCGTGGTGTCGCGTCACGGCTGTGTCGATTTGTTGCACTGCTTCCATGTTGCGTCGTCTCGTCTTCCTCGGTCCCCGACATTTCGTCAGCAGGGCTTCATCTGCTTCGCGTCGTGTTCTGCAGGTTTCGTCGCGTTGTCGTCGTCGGCGGCCGCGGAGGATCTTCGGCATTTCGTCGTACAGCAACCGCACCTCCATCGGTTGCTGCCCTTAGTTTCCCGGATACGGGCTAGGCGACCGGCCCCAGTTTGGGCCAGTGTACTGCCGGCGGTGCGGCGACATGTAGCGGCCGGGCGACGGCGAGCGGGAAGGTCGTCGGGGCGTCCACTGCCCTCCTGCGAGGTAGTCGGCGATATCGCGTGGTTTTTCACCCCGCTGTGGACGCGGAGCTTCGATGGCGAAACCACGCAATTCCATCTGGCGGTACTGGCAGCGTCGGTACGTGTGGCCGGCTTCTCCGCAGTGGTAGCATAGTGGGTGGTGGTCGGGGGCGCGCCACACGTCGGTCTTCCTCGGAGCGTAGCGCTGGCCGGCAAGTGGGTGGTATGGCGTCGGTGCTGGTGGCGGCGGTGTCTGGCGACGGAAATGCGGTAGTGCGGCCTCTTGTCGTGGGCGTGGAGGGGGGGGGGGGCGTCGCGTCGGGCTACAGCAGCGTATCTCATGGCTTGCGGCTGAGCATGTGGTGGTTCAGGGGTTCCCAGCGACTGCTGAATTTCCTCTCTGACGATGTCTGCAATCGACGAAACTTGAGGCTGGCACGACGGGAACATACGGCGAAATTCTTCCCGCACTACGGCCTTTATGGTCCCCCCGCAGATCGTCGGAGCAGAGTTTTTGGATCTCTGCATAGCCTGGCGTAGGGCGGCGGTTGAATTGACGTGTGCGCATTTCCAGGGTCTTTCCGATGGTTGTCGCTTCCGACACAAACTCTTGGACACTGTTCGGTGGGTTCCGCATCAGTCCCACGAAAAGCTCCTGTTTAACTCCTCGCATGAGGAGGCGAACTTTTTGTCCTCGGGCATTTCGGGGTCGGCGTGGTGGAAGAGTCTGGTCATCTCTTCAGTTAAGAGCGCCACGTTTTCATTCGGCAGCTGCACACGTGTTTCCAGGAGGGCTTCGGCCTTCTCCTTGCGAACCACACTTGTGAAAGTGGCCAGGAACCTGGCGCGAAAAACATCCCACGTTGTGAGGTTTCGCTCTTAATTCTCGAACCAGGTCCGAGCGGCGTCTTCTAAGGCAAAATAAACGTGCCGAAGCTTATCGTCGTTGCTCCAGTGATTGAAGATGGCGACCCGGTCATACGCTTCTAGCCAGCTTTCCGGATCTTCAACTGATGATCCGCGAAATGTTGGCGGCTCTTTGGGCTGCCGGAGCACGATTGGTGCCGGCGGCACGGGGGTGGTCATCGTGCCTGCGGTTGAAGTCACAGTCTTGGCTTTCCTGGTGTTTTCTGGCAGAAGTCCGTGTTCTGGCTGTAGTCCCTGCTGCCTACGGCTGGTTCGACGATGAGGGTTGTCCTTTGCGTCGTCTTCTTCGCGGGTTGGGCTGGGTTCACGGCTTGACGGAGGCGTCCGGAACATGAACGAGCAGCACCTCCACCAGATGTCACGTGGCCGTGACGTGGACGAAGGCAGCAGGCGACAAGTCCAAGCTGAAACTATTTATTAGGCCGAACTTGTGGCCGGTAAACGGAAAGTTAGTTTACAGCAATACACATGGTATGCACTGATAGCGGCGAACAGAGCGTCGGCCGTCGATCAACCGACAAGCGGTGAAGCGCGTCGGCATTTATACGCGTGTCATCGAATATTCCAGCCTTATCGCTGGTTGTCGCGAAAGCTCTGGAATAAGCTCGCGTGTTCGCGTCTTGCGCGCAATCTTAACACAACGATCTACAATAATCGCAAAGCTTCTAGAAAAATGAGTCGCGGTTTGCGCTGAGCATTGCTTACAGTCTTTGTGGGCGTAAACCGAATACAGGTATGAAATGGGCTGCCCGAAATTGCCCGCGCCGGTCACGCTACTCACGGCGTTCTATTCTTAACGTAAACCGCGTACCTATAGACAAAATAGTCTCAGCCAGTTCTTTCTGAACAATGGGCGACGCGACTGATGGAAGTGCGTCGTCTGCCGCTGCTGCTTAACGAGCTGCCCGACCAGAGACTCAGCGCCACTGACGCCAGAATCCAGAGGTGCGTGCCGCCGAAGCAGTAGCATTTGCCTTAGCTTATCGCAAAATCAAAACACCTAAACAGGGGCGCTCAGAATTCGCGTTACGCAGTATTGTAATCGTCGGTAATTTTTTTCTTAAGTTCTCCACGAAATGTAGGACACGTGATAAGAAATTTGGTCAGGAAAGCTACGTGGCTCTGCGCTTTAGCAAAATGAAGATGTTTCATAAGTATGCACTTGTTTTTATTCCAGTAAAAGTACAAAAAATGTGTCAGCTCAGCACAGAGCAGCATTCTTCGGATAGATTGTATGCATGACTGATGCAACAAAGGTGCGGTTATTTCAAGGGACAGGCTTGTGTTGTTTTTAAAGGGAATAATATCCGCCGCCTTCCCTGAATCTATAACAGTGTCAAACATATGCTCAAGATGGTGTAAAAAAAAGATGACATTTCTGTGTCAAATTACCACGATATCATTGTAGGGCACACAACCTGAATAAATTTCATTGATTTTATTGCGATAGCAATTATATGGACACTCTCGGCTGAATTTCGCCGTCGCCGTCTGTCGACGCCGTCATGTCCCGGATGTGTATGTGTATGTGTATATATAAAAAAGGCATAAAGAAAAATTAATCATTAGAAAAAAATTCCAAAGCACCTGACCGGGGATTCGAACCAGTGACCCCTCGCTCCGCTGCCTGTTGCGCTAGCCAACAAAGCCAGACGCCATGCTCGTCCCAGCGATATAACGGCGAGCTATTCATATGCATCATTTGGCGCTCGCGGTACGCAGATCTCGGAACAGCTTGAGCGTGTTTTCTATCACGCAACGCATTTACAGTTTCTTTCAAATTGAAAACAGCCCTTAAGATGCGCACGATAAAATGGCTCCCTCCTGTACCACTCATGATGTAGAAGGGAAAAAAAGAACACAGGGCACACTTGGCGTCAGACGCCACCGCGTGGCAGGAGACGCAGAGGGGTCATTCCACGTGCCGCAGTTTATAAGAAAAAGCAGTATCTAACAGCGTCTAAAAGTCATATTATCATATAATCAATCCTTGGCCAATCCCCCCTGAGTGGGTAGGAGCCATGTCAGAGGCAACAGCAACAACAGTGTCGGCTTCTGCATTGTGGACACTCGCAGCGCGTCGCTCAAATACAAATACGTAACAACTGCGACAGTTGTTAGTTCACGCTTGTCCTGTGTATACCTATGCGTCCTTTTCGAGCCTCCTTCTTTGTGCTGCGGTGGCCCGTTGCAAGTATCGAGCTGCTTGTCTTTCTTAGTGTGACAAACTAATTTCTTGCTATCGCATTCATTGCTTCGCCCTAGTGGCGAAACTGTGACTTTTTATTTATTTATTTATTTTAATTATATATACTGAAGCGGAATGTGCGCTATGGCAGCTGTGTGTATACAAGGATACGCGGAATTTTAATTAACAACAATGAAAATTACGCGAACAGGTCAAGTATAATACACATGTTTTGTTATACAAGGCTAAAGATACACAAACATGTGATGAACATCAATCAAAAATTCAACAAACAAACAAAGCAACTCAAGTTCTAATACCATTGGCTAATAGACGAGTGTGTGTTACAGGTGCATGTCATGGATGTCTGCTGCAAAACTGGGCGATGAGCGTGAACAAACAGAAGCAGGCAATTAATTCCAGTCATCAACGGAGCGGGGAACAACTGAATTTGAACCTAATGCGAGCATAGCAAAGCGTTAAGTTTAAGTTGTGATATAGCGTCTCGTCGTTGACTGAGGTGACATGTTTCTGTAGTCCCTCGTCATTGAACAGTTCAACCGGAGAGGTCACGACGCTGTGCAAGAATTTTAATGATTCGAGTCGGCGACGGGAATAGAGCGAAGTTAAATTCAACGAAGAACGAAGAGAAGATGGCGAGAAGTCGCAGTCATAACGATGAGAAATGAATCTTACCGCTGTTTTCTGGATTGCTTCTAGCCTGCTAATTTCGCACTGCTTGTACGGGTTCCAAACGGCAGATGCGTATTAGCAATTTAAACAAGAGAAGCTGTTTCTTTCAAAGAGTTTGGTAGAGTGGGACGTAGATAACCCAGTTTTGTTTTAAGGCTTTGTCACATGCATATGTAGTCGTCAAAATGCTTGGACCTCGACATATTGCGTGTAAAAATGACACCGAGATACTTATACACAAAAAGCTTATTGACAGCGCGGTTATCGAAAGAGTAATTAAAAACAAATGAAGAACTATTCGATAAAGTCATGAGCACGGTTCTCTTAAAGTTAATTTTCATTTGCCAAGTCTTGCACCAACTGCAAAACCCAGCAAGTGACTCCTGCAAACGGTAATGGTCACGGTAAGTTTTAAGCACCTCATATAAAAGACAATCATCGGCAAAAAAAATGGGAGAGGAGGCGTGAGCGGGCTAGTCATTCATGTAAATTAAAGAAAAGAAGAGGCCCAAGAACGGACCCTTGGGGCACTGCAGCTGTTTGGGACTCCGGAATCTTGACCATCTGGCTCCTAGAACGCGAACTTAAATAAAATTACCCGGGTGTTTTTGTGTAAGTTTCAGCCCAAATTAAAATAGCCCCCGGCAACTCAGTTTTATCGCTTTCGTGACATTCAATTTTTTTAGAAGACTATTCAAGTACCGAAGTGTCAAACTTCACTTCACAAACATTTCTCTGTGGTGGAACCAGAACCGCACATTAAAAGGACAAATTAAGTGCAACTAAAACTCGTCTTGTAACAGATCAGCGACAGTGACGCAATAATAGACCTGAAAACAAGTTTGGAGCGCAAGTACATGGTTTAAAGCCTTGTTTTTTTTACCACCGATTCGCCAAAACGCTGCATTCACACGATGTTTAATACTCCTCATGGTTAAAACGCTGCCACATGCACTTTGCAATGTGCTTCAACCACAAAGCGGCGCCCACACTGGAATGATTCTGGCGAACGGCGGGTACTATTGTGGGTGTATATATAAATATATATATATATATATATATATATATATATATATATATATATATATATATATATATATATATATATATATATATATATATATATATATATATATATATATATATATATATATTGTCGCAACGCGTAAAGAACAGGACGCAGGACCACGGTGCGACAAGGAAAAACAAGGTCTGTATTAACAGATCACAAGAGGAGACGCTCCAACGTCGTCTTCCTCCGAGGAACGGTGGTTGCTGCTCGTGCTCGTCACTTCGTCGTTCTTCCTGCTGGCTTTTAGTCGTGACAATATATATATATATATATATATATATATATATATATATATATATATATATATATATATATATATATATATATATATATATATATATATATATATATATATATATATATATATATGCACGAATGTACACAGAACTCTAGAAAGTTGCACGCACTGATTTCATTGGAGTGCATGTAGAGCGTACAAGGCCAAATTGCTTCTGTACATCGTGACAGGTATACGTACAAGCAGTTAAGATTGTGTTAACACAACTGAACATCCCGTGAACTGAACAAGCATTCCCGTTTAGGAGATGCGTGACGTACGCGTGCATGCAGACACGCCGCGGCTAGCAGACGACGCAGCGAGCCGTACATACTAGGCGTGGTTCAGCCACTAGCCGCCAGGAGGTGAATCCGTTCGATCTCGTGGCCAATAGAAGGGCAGTATGGCCAAAAGCGTGATTACGCAAATAGGCGTAGCTTTTACACTTCCTTGCATTCTCGACGCAGACATTGTTCGACGGTACGGGCTCTAATTCCACGCGGTGAAAGCCAGAGAGAGAGAGAGAGCAATATAGACAGCAAGGCAGCCGCGCTCGATCCGGCTTGAGCATGGCCCTCTCTATCACTGTCATCGTTGTTCGCTCGTGACACGTCTTGCAGGAAAGCATCGAAGAACTCTTCCTCTTGGTTGGCGTCGGCTTGTGTGCACTCCATGTTACTTTCCCTGGATTCCCCGAGACACTTGCGTACATTGGATCATTAGTAATCTGAAATGAAGGCAGCGTTGGCTTTCTGTAACAGCGAGCTGTCAAATTGCGATACGCCTAAAATGCGGCCGCTGAAAGAGTGAAAAGCCAATTTCATTTCTTTTTCTGTATGAGAGATATTTTGAAATGAATCACTACACGAAGTGAACGTCCCGAAGATGCCCTTTTGACTTTCAGTTGGTCACATAAACATCTAAAAATAAAGTTGAGAAACATGCTGACAAGTGGGCCTTAACCTAATTTTGTTCACTCGTGGGGCTTAAGAATGAAAAGCGACTTCCTCCGGTTTAATTTTGACCCGCTGGGTTGTTTAACGTGCGCCTCTGTCTAAGTGCGAGACTGCTTTTGCATCTCACCCCTATTGGCATCAGCTCAGCTCAGCAGCGATTCCCACCGGTCCACCACGCGTACAGCTAGAGAAGCGCGCCATAGTTACTGCTCCAAGGGGGCTGCAAGATCTCGAACTCGCAAGGCTCCTTGGATGAGTGTACGATGCAGGTGTACAGTGTCATGTCCTCCTTAAAGCCATCTAATTAAGATGCGTTCATTTACGCTTGTTCGGTGACGGCAAAAACCGGGAAATAAAACTCGGTTTATTTTAGCGATTATATGGGCTCTCCGGCCTGGAGAGCCCATTTAATTGCCATGCCAAAAGTATAATTGCCACGCCCATTTTTCTTTACCTTTATGTACTCATGTTTCGCCCACAAAAGCTGTTATCAATGCTCGGCACAGACCGCGCCGCAATGTTCGCGAAGCTTCACGATTGTCTCAGGTCATTGTGTCAAGATTACGCGCAGGACGCGAACAGTCAAGTTCTTTCGAGAGCTTTCGCCAGCGCCAGCGATAACGCTACAACCTTCGATGTCGCGTGTGTAAATATCGACACGCCTTACCGCTGATCAGATTACCGACGGCCGACGCTCTGTTGGCCGTTATCTGTGTGCAGTGTGTATTTAAGTTTGAGTTTCCGTTTCCCGGCCACATCTTGGACACGCCGACTTCTGCCTTCGTCAACGTCACGAGTCCGTGCAAATGTGTTTGCTATAAAGAAGGCACAAGACGCAGTCACATCACCCTTAGAGAATTGCGATGCATGCATGGACGCTCCGCTTATTCCGTAGGCAAAAATAAAGTTGGGCATTTGGCAAGAACAGTTACTAATACGAGATTCGAAGTTACTTGAGACAAATCTAACTAGTCAAAAGAAGAAGTAGGCAGGTAGGTTGTACTAAATTTTATTAAAGTCCTGAAGAAGTCATCCCCCCAGTTTTCATTGAGGGAGGACCGCGGGCCGCTCCCGTGTCGGGACGGGAAGGCTAAGCCTCACCCCCGCGTCGTGGGCCTTCTGGACTGCCTAGAGCTGTTGGAACCAGTCGTGGCTCTTGAGCAGTGAACAAAAAGTGTCTTGCTAGATCTCTTCATCCGTGTGGCGCTGCAAAGAGGGACAGTCCCAGAGCATGTGGTTAAAATCGCTGTATCCGCCGCAGTCGGGACACGAAGGGGAGGCCTCCGTGAAACGACTGTAGATCGAAAGGCTGGGATACGAGTGTGTTTGCAGTAACGCAAGCGTAACCGCTTGTGAACGTGATAGGTTTTGGTGGGGCAAGGGAAATGCCCTGCGAGCCAGTTGATAATGCTTTGTGACTTCGTTAAAGGTCGATAGTATGTCCCTAAAGGGGGGAGGGGGGGTTCCGTCTCCGCCACCATCGGACCAGACCCGTCGCGGGCCCCACCCGCTCCGGCCTGAACAGCCCTGCGCGGCAAGCGAAACCTCGCGCTCGAGCATGGGCCAATTCGTTGGCGTTGACAAGCCCCCCCTACTTTCGACCTTACGTGGGCCGGGAACCGGGTGATGGTGTGACGATCAACAACTTTTCCTTCGAGTATCTTGGCGACTTCCCTACAGACCGTGCCAGAGGCGAATGCTCTGGCTGCCGACCTCGAGTCTGTGTAGACTTCCGTTTTGCTCAGATCTAAGAGGACTAATGCTGTGGCTAGCTGTTCTGCCTTGCCAGGCGACGAGGTAACGATCGACACGGCCGAAGGGGCCCTTGCCTTATAGTAAACGGAGACGACGCAAAGCGGGAGGTGTGGCTAGAGGAACTCTGATATTGAGCAGCACCGACGAAACACGCGTCCGACGCGTGTGCGTGTGCATGTGACAGGAGTGCAGAGGTCCTAGCCAACCTTATGCCGGTATTATCGTGTTGTGGGTGTACCATTCCTCGGCAGCGGAGAAACCTTAATGTAAGATCTCGTTCGTTCGTGCAGCTGCGTGTCTCGTTCCTAGCGCAAAAGTTGGATTAATATTAACGCCTGCAAGAATTTTTCGGCCCCGCGATGGTGGACGAAAGTCTTGCAAGCTGCGCTGTCTGCTGCGCTTCTATGATTTCCTCTAGGGTGTTGTGAACACCTAGGCCCGTATTCACAAACGCTCCTCGACTCGAAACTCGACCTCAAGGGATCCTTGAGACTATTCGCGTTGCAGAAATTGCAACGCGAAACAGTCCTCAAGGATCCCTTGAGGTTGAGTTTCGAGTCGAGAAGCGTTTGTGAATACGGGCCCTAGGCTCGCGAGGCTCTCGGTGCTAGTACGTATCGGGAGCCCAAGGACTCTCTTTATACTCTTGCGAATGATCGTGTTTAGTTTGGTTCTCTCGTGAACTTGCCATTTGTGCTTAGGTGCGACGTAGTCTATGTAAACTCGGTGAGTGTTACTAAATAAACAGTTGTTATTAGCACCAGTCCGTTGTCTGCTTCTCTTTTCTGCGCTGGTCGTTTGGGTAGCCTGAACTACACTGTCCGAGGTTGAGCAGTTTCACGTGGCTCCTGGAGGGCCGTGCTGCGCATGCGCGAGGAGCAGTGACGTCATATGGAACACAGCTGGCGCGCCGGAGCCGCCACCGCTTTATCTAGGGACCTTAAGCCAGTGTGCGAAAGAGCGATCCCTATGAGCAGCTGGTAGGTTCGGATGTTGCGAAGCGCGTTCGTCTGATGTTCGTGGATGGCTTGTCGTCTGCGAGGACGGCGTCGGTGTCGAGGAAGGCCGGCTTTATGCAGTCAATGAAACATTGTGTTCGGGTCCATTAAGCAGCAGGACGAAATGCTTCGGGCAACGTTGACGGCTTTAAAGGGTCCGTCGTAAGGCGGTTGCCGTGGTGATTGCATGTGCCGTAAGAAGACATGGGTGCAATCGTGGAGAGCACGACTGATGAAACATGGGCGTGATTGTTGACGTAGCGGATTAGGAGACACGTCTCTCATGGCATTCCTGAGGCGACTGGCATAATCAGCCAAAGTCCAATGGTGGTACCGGTGACGCGTGGAAAAACTAGCCATGAAGCCCTAGGGTCGTGCCAGAAACGAGCTCAGCTGACGAGCAGGACGCGTCCGTACGTATCGTGCTGCGAAGGGCGAGGAGGACGAGTGGTAGTCGCTCTGTACAGGGTGTCAATGATCGTGAGGCCATGAGCGAGGCTTTGAATTGGCGGTGGAATTGCTCGACCATGTCGTAAGGACATCGGGTGGTAGACCGTCGTCTTGATTTAGTTGACACCAAGTATTCGGGACAAAGTGCGGAAGAGTGCGGAGTCCAACTGACAACCTCAGTCCATATTGATGTTCTTGGGAACTCTGTAGCGGCTTAGGTAGATGGGAATGTGTCCGTGGGTGACTGACTCCGCCTTGATGTCATTGAGCTGTAGCGCCTCAGGTCACCGCGTGAACCGGTCTACGCACGTTAACATATACCGGCTGTTTTTGTAGCGTAAGCTACACTGGCCGAGATTGAGCATTTAGCGTGGCTTATCGAGAGCCGTGCCGCGCATGCCCGAGGAGCAGTGACGTCACACGGCGCACAGCTGGCTCGCAGGAGGAGGCCTGGAAGCTCCTGGAGTGACGTGTTACCAGGGGGCTGGCGCCTGACTCGCGTGAGGTCGCTCGCTAGTCCGTACGTCCGTCCGTCAGTAAGTGCGTCCGTGCGCCCGTCCATCTGTCTGTCTGTCGGTCTGTCTGTCTGTCTGTCTGTCTGTCTGTCTGTCTGTCTGTCTGTCTGTCTGTCTGTCTGTCTGTCCGTCCGTCCGTCCGTCCGTCCATCCATCCGTCCGTAGCTCACGCTACGTATATCCTCGAATAGCTGAGCTAAGCCACTGCTAATTTTTTGATGGGAGCAAAGAGCCTACGAGGCTCAGGTACACGTGACTGAAACGCGAGTCAGGAGGCGGGAAGGTACCCAATGGACTCACTGGGTTGCCTTGGACTTTGGCTTGCTGGCACTTGAGGCAAGCACGTGTCTAGCGGCGAACGTCGATGTCCATTCGTGGCCATAGATATCGCGCTGTGACGCGTATGCCGGGGTGCGACAAAAAAATGCAAGGCTCGAAGACGCTGCGGCGAAATGGCGCTGGAACGTACTGGCGAGGCGAACCGGTAGAGGTGTCGCAAACGAGGGGAATGGCGCAGCCTGTAAGATGGACATCTACGAACTTGAGGGAGTTCCCCTGGAGTCGTAGAACCTGAAGTTCACTGTCCTCACGTTATGTAGTAGCCATGGCTGCAACATCGGCCAGCGGGCGCTCATCCACCGTTGCGTTGACTTCGATTCGGAATAGTGCGTCAACAACGGGGTTGTCCTTGCCACTGATGTGCCGGATATCACTCGTAAACTCCAATATATAGGCAAGTTGACGGATCTCACGTGGAGTGTGGACAGAGTTAGCAGCGGTCGAGGGACAAGTGAGCGACTTGTGGTCGGTGAGGATATGGAATTGCCAACCTTCGAGGAAGTGGCGAAAATGCTTGACAGCCGAATAGGCCGTGAGCAGTTCGCAACTGAATGTGCTGTAATGGCCCTCGGTCTGTGAGAACTTCCGTGAGAAGAAATCGTCCACCAACTGCTGCAGGACTGCTCTGATGGCGACATAAGAGGCGTCCACGGTGAGTGACGTGATGGCGTCGCTGTTTGTATGCGCGAGGAGCGTTGCGTTGGCCAGAGCTTCCTTGATAGAACTGAAAGTTCTCTCGGCAACGCCTGTCCAGGAGATGGAGGCGTTCGGGCTTCGTTTGACCCGGCAGAACTGCATGGAGCGGTTGCAAGATGGCAGCGCATTATGGAAAAAACCACCGGTAATAGTGTGCAAGCCTGAGGAATTCACGCAGTTTCTTCGTAGTTGTTGGTCGTGGAAACTGTTATATGGCTTCCACGCGCGCGGTTGGTGGAGAGATCCCACGGAAATCCAGGTGATGACCAAAGAAATCCAGTAAGGAAACTCCGAACTAGCTCTTCGGTCCGTTGATTACTAGTCCGTATTTGCGGAATCGCGTGAATACCTGACGCAGGTGAAGTTCCCGATCTTCTGCTGAGGTGCTGAAGACGAGAATGTCGTCGGTGTACGCGAAGCAGCAGGTCCACCCTCGATGAACTTGGTCAACGAACCGTTTAAAGGTTTGTGCGGCGTTTTGTTGACCGAAGGGAATACGTATGTATTCAAACATGCCAAAAAGTGTTATGATGGACAGTCTTCGGTATGTCGGAAGACTCGACAGGTATTTGGTGGTATGCCTTCACTCAGTCGATATTACTGAATACGGTGCAACCGTGCAGCAATGTCGTGAAGTCCTGGATGTGTGGTATCGGATAGCGGTCCGGTACCCTCACATTGCTGTGGGTGCGATAGTTACCGCAGGGTCTCCAATCACCTGAGGGCGGCATCCATAATCTTGTCGGCAATCTGTGCCAGTGAGTCGTGGGTTTTGTAGAGGACACGCTCGAAATTATCCGCACGTGGTATGGCAGTCGCTGTAGGAATAATTCTCGTAGAATGAATGCATCTAATGCAGCAGAGTGGTCCCCAAATCAGATGCCGCATGCGACGCAGCAGTTCCGTAGGCTTTCGGTCACTGAGTTCCTCCGCGGTGAGCAGCTGCTGCAGCCTACGCTGTTCCGACTCGGTTGTCCGGCCTATGAGCTCTGCTTTAAGATTGTCCTAGGGGTTGTCTGGCGGCGGAAGAGCGCAGGGTGTCTCTTACGATGGCGATGACAGCAGGTGGCAAAGCACCGACGACATAGTCGGTGTCTTCGGAAGGGTGGCTCCACGCTCAGAAACCAAGTCCGACTGCCAAAACTCCAGTAGCTTGAGAGTAGCGACGACAGGATTAGGTACCATGGGATTCGGCGTCACGTCATTTTTGGGTGTGGTGTGCATGGTAAGCTGGAATGAACGGGGCTGAAGGTCTTTACAGTGGTCACCGAAGAAACGGCGGTGACTGTGATACGGTGCGTCGGTGAAGGGACAAGTAGATGGCGCGTTTCCGTACGATGTCCGGGTCACTATATGTGAGAAGACGTGAGGCGTTTGCTTCCCCACATATTTTATTTATCCCTGCTGAGGCATGGACGACCACAGAAGCTATCGCTCTTGCCGGCGTCTTCTCTCGCGCTCGGCTCGAATATGCGGTGCAACTGAGGCGCAACTTCGTCGTCTTCTCCGAGACGCTGATGGCTCGCCATAACATAAACAAAGAAGCAGGAAAGTAAACCTTATTTAACGGTCCTTTAACACCCCATGTAATGAACTTTAGGCTAAACAGCACAAATTGAAGAGAGCGCATTGCTTTGAAGTCGGCCGGTGTGCTTAGATTTAGGAGCACGTTAAACAACCCCTGGTGGTCGAAATGTCCTTAGCCCTCCAGTACAGTGTCCCTCATAGTCATATCGTGGTTGTGGGACGTTAAACCCTAACAATTATTACTATTGTTCTTAAGTTCATTATGTTAAGAGGCCCTAAGTGTACTGTACAGGTACTCACTATAAATTAGCCTTACTGTATTGAGGCACTGTTCGAAGTATTTTTGTTGCAATGCTATGAGCAGCAACTCCCAAACATGTTCACATTCATACACAAAGAAGTCACAGGATTCAATTCCCAGCACACCCACGTGCACCTGAATTTTGGTAAAGTATGCTGGTTTCGGGTTCCCCTGACTGAAATCATTTGAAACCTTCTGGGGGCACTTTATTTCGGGCATGCTTCTGTTTCCTGTGCAACAAGCTCATTCAAAATTCACAATACCGTCAGGGGAGCAACCGACCACGGGAAATTCTTTGCACACTACGAATCCATTCTGCCTCACAGTGACAGTGTGCCCATCTGCATTCACTACTGATATTTAGCTTCTCCGTTGCTTCGCTTTCTTTTTCACTTCCCTCCTTCATGGCCTCTGCTTAGATTTCTAGCTTTTCAAAACTGCCTTAATAAATGCCGAGAAATCATGGGGCCCTGGCTCCGATTTGAGCTTGCCTTTCCGATAGCTGTGCCAGTCGTCACTAGCAGATTGAGACAAAGTTAGCTTTTCTGTTTCGCTAAATGTGCTTTCATTAAATGCTTTACATGATTCTTCCAAGAAGGAATTGAAATTTGGCTTTTCTGACTTTCTGATAAGCTGAAGCATTTCGCAGGGCTTGGCTCTTTCGTCAGGTTTGGCGTCGTCGGTGTGCTTGTTGGGTGTGTAGAGCCCTGGGGACGCAAGAGTGCACATACTTTGTCACAAAAGGTTTAGTCAAATACCGTATGAATGGCTTTCAATCAAGACACATGCACCCTCAAAAACTGATTTACTTGAACATAGGGCAGTAACTTAGCAACACATGCGTATGATGGTCGGAATTTTAAACTGAACGAATGAAATTCTGCTTACCAACAATGTTAATAGAAAACATCTACTATAATTTGCAGCAACTAAAGTATGGAACAAAACAAAATGAAGGAATTTTAAAAGACAGTAAGGATAATTGCTGTAGAAATGTAGGTAAACTATAACACTTCCATATTCCTCTGCTGCGTTCTCTGTTAACGTTTCATTTCACTCAAAAACTCACAATGTCATTTGCAGGTAAGGCACAGTGTTTCTGCATCTATATTTTAGTAAAGTATAGATGCTGTATATTTCAAGTATGTAATACCATGCTGTGTGTTGCAGTATGGCTATCATGAATGCTTTCTTTCTTATTTATGCATTCACATAATTTTTTTCTTTTTTCTCATTGAAGAGAAATATGCGATGTTTGCTTTATAAACATAAGTAGTTCTGATTACATATTTCGATGTTCAATTTAGGATCCCCGCTAGCATCATCACCATGACCATCATCATCCTGACTGCGTCCATTGTAGAGCAAATGCCTCACCCATGTTCCGCCAATAAACCGGGTCCTTTGCTTGTTGCAACCACATTATCCCTAACTTCTTAATCCATCTGTCCACCCAGCGTCCTGTCTCACCCATCATGGGCTTCCCCTCTTGGAATCCGGCCCGTTACTTTTAATGACCAACTCTTATCTTGGGAAAAAAACTGCGCAGCAGGACGAGAAACAAAGAAAGAATTGACGAACAATTGACAAACAAAGTAAGAATTGACAAACAAAGAAAGAATTGACGATCAAGGGGTGGCAGGGTCGGCAGCGGCCGACCCTGCCACTGCCAGGTTCGGCCGCTGGTAGGGACCGAACCTGGCAGTGGCAGGGACCAGGATCGGTCCCTGCAAGCGGAAAGTTATCTTTTCGTCCTTTTTTCTTTGTTCACATTTACATTACAATTACTACTAATAACATCCCCTACTTTCCTTGGCATCATTATCTGTTAGTTTTCGTTAATATTGCACTTAACAAGAGGAAGTTTTAAAAAACTCATATTTTCAGCACAACGGCGAAGCAATGAATGCGATAGCGAGAAATTGGAATTTCACATGAAGAACAAGGAGCTCGATACTTGCAGCTTCCCAGTGAAACATAAAGAAGGACGCTCGACAAGAACGCGCAGGTATACACAGGACAAGGGTGAACTAACAACTGTTACAGTTGTTACGTCTTTGTGTTTGAGAAACGCGCTGCAAGTGTTCACAGTGCAGAACCCGGCGCTCTTTTCGAATTGCGCAGAAGTGACATTGGGACGAGATCCTACAAAAGAACTGTTACAGGTGCGAGTCTTAAATCTTTCGTGACATAATTTGAGTAACTTGCCTTTTACAAAATGTAGTGTCGTTACCTTGCAGTGGAGTTGTCCATGTTTTAAGTAAAAAAAAACATAAATATGGCACAATGTTCAATTGTGCTCTGTTTCTAGATTTCTTTTTGCTCCACGTCTATAATATTCAGAATATTCAAAATTCCCCAAAGTGTTGAAATACATTAGGTTAACAATGGCGTCAAGAATAACGTCAAACGTAAACCAAAAATGCTTTAGCGAAGGCATGAATCTAAAAATGCAATATTTCCAACTTCCATTTAAAAAAAAGATCATCTTCGATTTCCTTTAAACTCCCCAGAATTGAAGCAAAGTGCCTGTTGTAGCCTAATCTGTAAAAGAATGTAAGGCCTGCAAGGAACGCGCAGCACAGTCAGATAGAAAGTTGCAATAGCGGCATTTCAAGAGCCCTTTTTAACTCTTTCATGCACAGAACTCCATTTTAGGCAGAAAACAGAGCTTTACTGAGAAAAACGAGCACTTGTTCCGTGTACGAATACAACCGATGAGTGAAGCTCCTTAGAAAATGGACGCACGCGACTTACGGCGCACGCGGCGTTTCATTGTCCAGGCAACGGCCCGACCACTGGGCGGACGAGAGGGTGAAGCGATGGTTTCACGCGTTCGCCGGTTTCAGGAGAGAGGGCAGAGTCGAAGAAAGAAGGGGAGGGAGACTCCGTTTCACACGCGTTCGTATTCTCACGCTTTGCGCATCGGGCAGACGCCATCCGCGTTCCAGCGCTCATAAAGCTCATTTATCCTCCCGCGTGAGGGAAAGACGCCACAGCTGGCACCGTGCCAGGGAGCTTCAACGGCGACGGCGACGGCGGGGTGCCGGCGTAAAAAGTAATGGTGAACTCTTTTCGAGAACATGATATCACAAGAAAAAAATTGGCATTCATAGATGAAAAGATATTGTGGTGGTCACCACAGGTAACCACCATGCAGTGAGAGTCTACTGGTCAGTTTGGGCTGAAGGCCGCAAAACAGTCCATTTTCCCCCGCAGGAACAAGGGGATGTTGTATGTAGCTTAAACACTTCGTAGCGCAGTGAAAAACAGACACAAAGAAACGACACCAGACAACATACGATGTCGTTTCTTTGTGTCTGTTTTTCCCTGCGCTACGAAGTGTTTAAGATGATCAACCAACAAGCCCAATTCACCACAATTTTGTATGTAGCGCACATCCATGTCATTCTTCGAAGCACTTGAATGTATTTTGCAAAACTCCCCCGTCGAAGCAACACTAAAATGTTACCAGCCTTCGAAGACCTTTCTTGCATTGCGGTCACAACTTCAGCGGCACGACGTTCTGTACTGTCTGAGTACAGCTCCTCATTTCTAGGTTATTTAGCATTAGCTACTCATACAACATATTGTCCTACCCTATGAACATAATAAGGACAGGACATACTTTTGTTTCTATAAAATTCTCTCGAGTCCACAGTATAGCGCGCCTTGAAGACAACGGCAGTCATGTGACGTTGGAGCCATGCAACGGGAGACATGGAAAATTTAAGCTAGAACGAAGTAGTGTCATTTCTGGCAGAATGTCGAAAGCTTTAAAAAAACGCGCCGTTTAAAATAGAACACGTATGAGCTCGTGCGCTTCAAAAGCAAACAATGAAGAAAAGCTGGTTACCTTGGGTGACCACCACGCTGGAAAGAGTTAAACACTTTTGGGGCAACTGCTACAAGTACACTAGCGTGGCACCAGCTACGCCGTAAATCATCACAATTTTTGTGAATTAGGGAAGCACCCACTACACCATCCTTCGTTATTCTGAGGAGAAGCGAGATACCCGCTACATATATGTGAGGCATTATGTGCACTTTGGTGATGCGGTGGCTGATGACGATGATTAATAATTGCTGAGCCCTGTGTAATGGGTTGGAAGCAATAAACGACCCACTCGTGACGCAGTTCGCATTGTGTGACGCCTTGGTGTTATTTCACTCTTCTAAAACGCTCCATTACACGTGTTAACACGATTCGTTCCCCGATATGAAGACTGCATAAAGTCTGTTTGCAAGGAGTTTCAAGTAATGGCGTGGCTGTGTGGTAGAGTATTGCGCTGTCACGCAGAGGGCTCGGATTCGAATCTCATTGTATGCTGGATATTTTTACTTATTTAGCTTGTTTCTTATTTCGCGCGATAGCAGTTAGGGACCGCAGCGGCGGCGGGCAACTATTTACGGCGCCAAAGACAGCTGTTGTGATCTCATGACAGCTTTCGCCGTAAAACACATTGCATTATTTTTTGATATCGGAGTTACAGAGCCACCAAAGTGGTCAAATTCATGTTCACGCGCAACCGTTTAAATGAGCGAGCATGTAGCTATACTTGCCAATGTCATGATTTTTAGGAAGTATGTTCCCTCGCGCTTACGAAACAATAAATTGACAGAAAAAAGATGAAGAGCTGCTTTAAAGTGCAAATTTGTACATAAGCGTGTTTCTGGTAGCCATAGATTTGTCCCTAGCGATAGAAATTATCGAGAAAGTTTCATCTAGATGAGCACTCGAGCCGGCTTTCCGCATGCAACAGTTTCTTTAGCCCTAATGTACACAGGACGCGAGAAAGGCATTGAAGGAAGAGTGGGTCCATGCAGAAAGTGTCCTGGAGACGGCACTCACGATATCCGTCTTCTTGCGCCTGACGTAAGACGTCCGACTATGACGTTTCACTTTCGTTGCACTTTCACTGACGTTTCACTTTCGTAGGCTGCTGCTTATGAAGAAATTAAGCAATTAAACGCTAGACTGGAGGCACTAGAAAATTCTGTAGCATTGCCGGGTGACCGGGGAACCATGGCAAATACTGATGCTGTAAGCATGGTGTCCAAACAAGTGACGGCTATTACGTCTTAATGTAACGACACGGAAAACAGGATGCGGCGTTCTAATCTGATTTTCTTCGGCCAAGATGACGATCCCAAGGAGGATTGGGCAGCGTCTGAACAGCATGTAATTAAATTTTGTGCAGAAAAAATGGGCGTTACATTAACAGGTGATCAATTTGAGCCTGTGCACCGACTTGGCAGGTTTGCTGCCGGTAAAAGTAGGCCTATCATCGCCAAGCTAACGTTCTTCAAAGATAAAGAGCGCATTTTGTCTTGTGGACCGAAACTTAAGGGAACGGCGTTCTCAGTTCGAGAAGATTTTTCGCTGGCAACTCGGCAGGTCAGAAAAAAACTGCTAGCGTTTGCGAAAACACCTGCATAAACCATTTAAACTTTCGGTTGACAAACTACGAATTGCCTCCGCGACATACGTCTATGATGGTATCGCTAACTCTGTCGTCGAGTTAAAAAGATAGCTACATCAAAACACGTGTGCTAGTCCCCTAACAGCAAAGCCAGATCGTGATGTACCGTCTTTATCAGTGTCATTCGCAAACACGCGAAGCCTCATGTCGAAGCGTGATCTCATTTCAAGCTATCTTGATGATGCTGACTCAGACGTTATCGCCTTCACCGAGACTTGGCTGTCTCCCGCAATATATGACACTGAAATTATTGCTTTTACAAGTATCTATAATACATACAGGTATGATCGCACTTGCAGGAGAGGAGGTGGTGTGTTGTTGGGCATCAAAAAAGGCTTCCATCAGTCCTCGTGAACACTAACTCCGATATCGAAGTTGTCTGCGTTGGTTGCAAGATATTTTCTATCAATATACTCATCGGCTGCTGTTACCGTCCACCAGATTCAAACAGCTATTTTAACGATCAGTTGCGCATTAGCCTAGGGAAAGCATCTGAGGTCTGCTCCCCAAACATTACTTATCTATTTGGCGACTTCAACTTTCCGTTAATTGAATGGGACAAACTTTCATCGTCATGTAACATGGCAACTAAATTCATTAATTTGACCCTTGACTACAACCTCTCGCAAGCTGTATCTCAGCCAACCCGTGGTTCAAACATACTGGACCTTATTCTTACAAGTCATCCAGAAACAGTAGTACACACAGAACACGTGGATGGTTTCAGCGATCATAACTTGCTTCAAGTCACTTTAAATATACCTTCTCCTGTTGTTAAAATGTCACCGAAGCTAATTCGTAATTGCAGCAAAGGCAATTACGTTGTAATAAATACTGAATTAGAAAGGTTTTAGGAGCATGAAATGCTGCCGTTTTTTCAAAGTAGATCAGTTGAAGAAAATTGGCTTATGTTTAGGGAAAGGATGTCCAAGTTAATAGATATATACATTCCTCACATTAAGATCAGTAACTGTACATCGAATCCATGGTTCACAAAAACCCTTAGCCGCATGAAAAATAAAAAAAGCGGATGTATAAGTACGCTAAACGCGTAGGTACACCATCATCATGGACTGAATACAAAGTATACCTTAAATCATATTGTTCCGCCCTACGCACAGCAAAGGATCAGTACTTTTCGAATGACCTGCCACAATCACTCAAGAACAATCCAACAAAGTTTTGGAAAACATTGAGCCCAAATCAAGGAAGTACCCAAATTGTCTTGCACAATGATAATGCCGTCGCTCTTTCTGAGAGTGAGTGTTCTACGGCTTTCAATTCCTTTTTCACGTCCGTTTTCACAAGTGAGGATAGCTCAACGGTACCCTCTGTACCTGATTTGGATTACAATTACATGGCACCAATAGACATTACGATCGAGGGCATTGCTTCACTAATAAACAATCTTAAGGTATCTTCATCATGCGGCATTGATGGAATAAATTCTAACATATTAAAAAATACCGTTTCTATTTCAAGCATCATCCTGTTTCACATCTTCAGGCAGTCCTTATCGTCCGGTATGCTTCCCTCCGACTGGAAAGTAGCAAAAGTAGTGCCGGTTTACAAAAATGGTAGTAAAAATGCATGTGAAAACTACAGGACAATCTCGCTTACTTGCATTTGCTGCAAATTACTGGAACACGTCGTTGCTTCGCATGTTGACAAACATCTCGAGTCAGTTTTTTCTTCCCGAATCAACATGGTTTCCGGAAAGGCCTTTCTTGCGAGACACAGTCACTCGAATTCACAACAGATATCCACCTTAATATGAATCACTACTTACAAACCGACTGCTTATTCCTTGATTTTTCCAAAGCGTTTGATCGCGTTGCACACTGCCGCCTTATATCAAAACTATCAGCCTTAAAATTGGACTTCTCTACATTGTCATGGCTACGTAACTTTCTATCCAATCGACAGCAATTTACTTCTATTAATGACTACGATTCCTCCAAATCTGTCGTTTCTTCTGGTGTACCGCAAGGCAGCGTCCTTGGGCTTCTGTTGTTTTTAATTGATATAAATGATCTGCCTAATAACATCACCTCTCGCATACGAATATTTGCCGATGACCGCATAATCTACCGTCCAATAACCAACATTGCTGATCATATCGCGCTTCAACGAGATCTAGAAATAGTGAACCAGTGGTGTAACTTATGGCCTCATGACACTAAACGTGTCGAAGTGTAAAATTATGTCTTTCACCCGCAAACCTGTTAATTCACAGTTCACTTATCACATTAACAATAGTGTGATATCACCAACCGGGAACTATAAGTATCTAGGCGTGCACCTCACACCTAACCTATCATGGTCAGAGCACATAACTTGCGTATGTGCCAATGCATCCAAATCATTAGGATTTTTGCGTCAGAACATGCGCAGTGCACCATCCCCATTGCGAAAACTTGCATATCTAACATTCGTGCGACCGCAGCTTGAGTATGCGTCTCCCATTTGGTCACCACATCAGAAATACCTTATCCGAAGCATTGGAAATCATTCAGAATAGGGCAAGCCGTTTCATTGCTCACAACTACAGTCCCCTGTCTAGTATCACGCAGATCAAAACAAAACTATCATTATCGTCGTTAAGTACCCGCCGTAATATTGCATTGCTGTCATTGTTTCATAAGGTCATTCACTCAGACGAATTATCACTACCATGTTTGAATCATCCAGTCTACACATCGCGAAGATTGCACAACACTCTCAGTTACGCCCGCCTATATGGTGCAACGCAGTCATTTAATTTTTCACCATTACCTCGCGCTATCCGTCTCTGGAACAGCCTACCGGACAACATTGCTTCACTTAGAGACCATGACGCTTTTCGCCTTCAGTTGAACGAACATTTTTCCATAGACTGCGCTTAGTTTCCTTTATTTCATTTATATATTTATGTGTATATATTTGTTTTTTTTTCTTGTCATAAGCTTAGGCAAGGTTGTTTTTCATTCTGATTACGTTTGTCTTTTCATACCACTGTCACACGCTTGTTTTTCATTATATAATGTATAATGACGCAATTGTATTGTGGCTGTATTATGTACTGTGACTGTAAGTTGTATTTACTCCTACGCAATATGTACTGCTATGTCACGCAACTTTTTCTTTTTTGTCTTTTTTTTCCTCGTTTGTATTTAGTCATCTGTTAATTTCTTCTTCACTGTTATATTCTTCCAACAGCTGCATTGTTTAGTAATTTGTAGTTTTTCTTTACTCTGTGGAAATATTCAATACGCGTATATAGGGTATTGAATTGTACTGTATGCCCCCCGTCACCTTATGCCTCATCCGGGGCCTGTGAGGTATTATTAAATAAAATCTTCAGAGAAGAAATTTCTGTTGAGCAAATAAACACGTTTAGCTCCAGTAGCTGTGTTTTGCCTAGGAACAAAATTTTTGACAGACGCCCATCTGCACATTTTGCGGTGATCTGCTTCAAGAGGCTGAAACAGTTTCCAAGACGAAGAGAGTTTCCTCTGACATAAGGCTCGTGAACAAGGCATTATTGAAATCTTTCATTCTGTGAAAGTTACGCTTATAGCTAATATTTTCCATGTTCACATAGCGCGAAACGCTTGCTTTGAGCTGTGTAACTTGGCCATAAAACTCAGGGGTGTACAAGCAGCGCATGCATGCTCACTTAGGCTGCTCTGTACAGGACTGCCGGGCAGTCGAAGACAGGGCCGACGAACGTGGAAGCTGATGCGCTGTGGCGACTTCGACCTTTCTGAAGGGTATTAAGCTGTTTATTTTTATGTACGTATTTATTCTCGTTTTTTGTAGTGTTTAGCGTGGTGGAGCTGCAAGTGCACCGCATGCACCACCGCGATATCTTGGCCGAAACGCCTGAACACTGACACGTTCTTTTATACCCCACTGAGCCTCACACTCACACCATCTTGGCACGTTTCTCGATGGTTCACGTCTCCTCCAAGCCTGGCTCACCTTTTCCACCGAGCTTCGCCCTCACCCATCTTGGCGTGGCGCAGTCCTTCCTCTCATACCGCGTCTCTCACTCTCGCCACAACGCAAGACCCCGTAACCAGCGCTACTCCAACGAACGGGGAAGCCTCGACTGAGAACAGCTTCGCTGTAAAAATAAAAAAAGCTCACTACGCTTCAGAAAGGTTGAAGTCGCAACAGCGCATCAGCTTTTAAGTCCGTCAGTCATGTTGTCGACTACCTGGCAATCGTCCACTGAGAAGCCTACGTGAGTTTGTAGGCGCTCTGGTACTCCCCTGAGATTTATGGCTCAATTGCGCACTTCGAAGCCCGCGTTTAGTGCTATCTGAACAAGCCCCCCGCAAAAAAAAAGATTAGCGTCATTGTCGGACGTCCTACACCATGGCGCAAGAAGGCGGAGATCGTGAGTGCCATCTCCACGACACTTTCTGCGTGGACTAACTTTTCAACTTTTCCTTCAATGCCTATCTTGCGTCATGTGTACATTAGGGCTGAAGAAACTGTTGCATGTGAAAGTGCGACTCCAGTGCGCATCTAACGAACTTTTCCCGATCATTTCTTTCGCCAGGAATAATATGACAGTGAGTACAAACACGCTTATGTACAAATTTGCCATTTTTACCCTTTAACGCAGCTCTTCATCGTTCTTCTGCCAATTTGTTGTATCGTGAACGCGCGAGAAGATGCTCAAGTCCTAAATATCATGACATTGACGACTGTAGCCGCGTGCTCGCTCAATTAAGCGGTTGTGTGTTAACGTCAGTTTGAGCACTTTCGTGGCTTTGCAATGGAGACCTCACCAAAAATACTGCAATATATATGTACAGATTCGGCTGAACATGCGCATAGATTTAATTCTGGGCAGTTAAAAAAAAATCGGATATGGTTGTTATTTTAAATGAATTTCACAATTTTGCATTTGTGGAAACATGCTTTCGCTTATGCATTTTTGGGTTGCGTTTGACGGCGTTCTCAGGAATCGTATTTGGCGCACCTGTTAACATAATGTTTAGCAGCATCTCGTAAAATTTGTAAATTCTGACTATATAAGGGCTGCGGAGCGAAAAGATGTAAGTGAGCATAATTGAAAAATGTGCTGCATTTGGGATCTTTTTTCTTTAAAATACGGACAACCTAACTGCAAGGTAACACCATTTTGTAAACGCACATTACCCATAAAGTGACACAAAAATTTATTTCTGAGACTCAGAGCTCTAATCGTTACTTTTAGGATCTCGTCGAAATCCCATTTTTGTGCAATACCTAAAAAAGCGGTTCTTGCTAAGTGGAGACCTCGAAATCTTTTTTCCTAAGGCAAAATTTTTATTCGGAGAACTACGAATTCTTTCGTGGCCCTGGGGTCTCGGGCAGCAGACAGACTGACAAAGAGCTTTCAAATGAAGTACTGAGGGACTAGCCGGGGAGGACCCGCTGGGGCTTTCGGCTCGCCGCTGGCTGCTCCCATGCTGGAATCCTGAAGGCATGGCTGTCCGATCTTTCAAGGGCTCACTGGATGGCCGTCGACTGGATCCTGAGCGCGGTACTTGAGATGGCCTCTTCAGACGACAATAAATATTCTTTTCAACTGAAATTGAAGAAGGTAGGCTGACAAGCACTGACGTTCTTATCTGAGCACACACTCTTATACGTTGCAAAAAGTCCAAGTGAACGTCATACCAGGAGACACCCTACCTACATGTGAGTCATTTCTTCGAGTGTTTCTTCGAATTCGCATCAATGTGAGGTTATGGCTGTCACAACATTATTAGCTAACACGCAGCGCACTCACACAGAGCTGTTACGTGGTGTGTTGGGGCGTCACGCCCTGGGGGGCGTGACGCCCCAACACACCATACTTTTTTAACATTTCTTTGCGTACTGCGAGCACTTTCAGTCTATCTATCTATCTATCTATCTATCTATCTATCTATCTATCTATCTATCTATCTATCTATCTATCTATCTATCTATCTATCTATCTATCTATCTATCTATCTATCTATCTATCTATCTAGATAGATAGATAGATAGATAGATAGATAGATAGATAGATAGATAGATAGATAGATAGATAGATAGATAGATAGATAGATAGATAGATAGATAGATAGATAGATAGATAGATAGATAGATACACTGAAAGTGATCGCAGTACGCAAAGAAATGTTAAAAAAGTATTTTCGTGCATGCATAGGCTTGGACACACACAGCGCTGAATCTGACCTGTTGACGGAGAAAAAAGAAGCGCGGTGAGGAAGTAAATCACACGTGACATTGCGGCCTCTAGGTATATGGATTGCAATGAGAGCCCATGCAGGCAAACGTCGATTTTAAAGACCGCGCTATCACCTCGCGCGCTTCGTAACTTCCTTTATGGCGCCGACAAAAATGAGATAACGAGAGCCAGAGGATAGATAAAAAAGTAAAGCGTTGCACGCAGCGGAGTGCTGTGCGTTATCAGCTTATGCGGCTCTGCACATGCTTTGAACTCTGAAGTCGAAAACAACCGAGTCATTCGTGGAATGTAACGTACATGCAATACTTTAGCATCTGCTACATCCAATCGTGGTTAGCTTATATCGACAGAATGAAGAATATGGGTTCGGCGAGTTGGTTTCCCAAATCAAGCGCAAGACCTTCTTGGAATGTCGCGTTGCGTGAAATTGCATTCACTCGCCGACATTCCCACAAGTGAGGAAGCAGCGACGTGGAAAAAACCGCAAATGCCCCTGATACAAGTGAGAAAGGCCGGACGATAGCCGGAGACTGATAGTAGGAGGCCATCGGGACCTCGATAGCAAAAGGAGACATGGCGCTTCGAGAGCCCAAAATGAACTGAGTCTTTATTTTTTCTGCGTCCGCATCTTCCACTCCCCAGGGCGTGACCCCCCCAACACACCACGTAACAGCTCTGTGTGAGTGCGCTGCGTGTTATCTAATAATTTTGTGACAGCCATAACCTCACATTGATGCGAATTCGAAGAAACACTCGAAGAAATGACTCACATGTAGGTAGGGTGCCTCCTGGTATGACGTTACATGGACTTTTTGCAACGTATAAAAGTGTGTGCTCAGATAAGAACGTCAGTGCTTGTCAGCCTACCCTCTTCAATTTCAGTTGAAAAGAATATATATTGTCGTCTGAAGAGGCCATCTCAAGTACCGCGCTCAGGATCCAGTCGACGGCCATCCAGTGAGCCCTTGAAAGATCGGACAGCCATGGCTTCAGGATTCCAGCATGGGAGCAGCCAGCGGCGAGCCGAAAGCCCCAGCGGGTCCTCCCCGGCTAGTCCCTCAGTACTTCATTTTAAAGCTCTTTGTCAGTCTGTCTGCAGCCCGAGGGCCCCAGGGCCACGAAAGAAGTCGTAGTTCTCCGAATAAAAATTTTGCCTTAGCAAAAAAGATTTCGAGGTCTCCACTTAGCAAGAACCCCTTTTTTAGGTATTGCACAAAAATGGGATTTCGACGAGATCCTAAAAGTAACGATTAGAGCTCTGAGTCTCAGAAATAAATTTTTGTGTCACTTTATGGGTAATGTGCGTTTACAAAATGGTGTTACCTTGCAGTTAGGTTGTCCGTATTTTAAAGAAAAAAGATCCCAAATGCAGCACATTTTTCAATTATGCTCACTTACATCTTTTCGCTCCGCAGCCCTTATATAGTCAGAATTTACAAATTTTACCAGATGCTGCTAAACATTATGTTAACAGGTGCGCCAAATACGATTGCTGAGAATGCCGTCAAACGCAACCCAAAAATGCATAAGCGAAAGCATGTTTCCACAAATGCAAAATTGTGAAATTCATTTAAAATAACAACCATATCCGATTGTTTTTAAACTGCCCAGAATTAAATCTATGCGCATTTTCAGCCGAATCTGTACACATATATTGCAGTATTTTTGGTGAGGTCTCCGTTACAAAGCCAAGAAAGTGCTCAAATTGACGTTAACACACAACCGCTTAATTGAGCGAGCACGCGGCTACAGTCGTCAATGTCATGATATTTAGGACTTGAGCATCTCTCGCGTTCACGATACAACAAATTGGCAGAAGAACGATGAAGAGCTGCGTTAAAGGGTAAAAATGGCAAATTTGTACATAAGCGTGTTTGTACTCACTGTCATATTATTCCTGGCGAAAAAAATGATCGGGAAAAGTTCGTTAGATGCGCACTGGAGTCGCACTTTCACATGCAACAGTTTCTTCAGCCCTAATGTACACATGACGCAAGATAAGCATTGAAGGAAAAGTTGAAAAGTTGGAGATGGCACTCACGATCTCCGCCTTCTTGCGCCATGGTGTAGGACGTCCGACAATGACGCTAATCTTTTTCTTGGGCTTGTTCAGATCGCGCTAAACGCTGGCTTCGAAGTGCGCAATTGAGCCATAAATATCAGGGGAGTACCAGAGCACCTACAAATTCACGTAGGCTTCTCAGTGGACGATTGCCAGGTAGTGGACAACATGACTGACGGACTTAAAAGCTGATGTGCTGTTGCGACTTCAACCTTTCTGAAGTGTAGCGAGCTGTTTCATTTTAAGAGCGAAGGTGTTCTCAGTCGAGGCTTCCCCGTTCGTTGGAGTAGCGCTGGTTACGGGGTCTTGCGTTATGGGGAGAGTGAGAGACAGGGTATGAGAGGAAAGGCTGCGCCACGCCAAGGTGGGCGAGGGCGAAGCTCGGTGGAAAAGGTGAGCCAGGCTTGGAGGAGGCGTGAACCATCGAGAAACGTGCCAAGATGGTGTGAGTGTGAGGCTCAGTGGGGTTATAAAAGAACGTGTCAGTGTTCAGGCGTTTCGGCCAAGATATCGCGGTGGTGCATGCGGTGCACTTGCAGCTCCACTATGCAAAACACTACAAAGAATGAGAATAAATAAATAAATAAAAATAAACAGCTTAATACCCTTCAGAAAGGTCGAAGTCGCCACAGCGCATCAGCTTCCACGTTCGTCGGCCCTGTCTTCGACTGCCCGGCAGTCCTGTACAGAGCAGCCTAAGTGAGCATTCGTGCGCTGCTTGTACACCCCTGACTTTTATGGCCAAGTTACACAGCTCAAAGCAAGCGTTTCGCGCTATGTGAACATGGAAAATATTGGCTATCAGCGTAACTTTCGCAGAATGAAATATTTGAATAATGTCTTGTTCACGAGCCTTATGCCAGAAGAAACTCTCTTCGTCGTGGAAACTGATTCAGCCTCTTGAAGCAGATCACCGCAAAATGTGCACATGCGTCTTTGTCTGACAAAAATTTTGTTCCTGGGCAAAACACAGCTGCTGGAGCTAAACGTATTTATTTACGCAACAGAAATTTTTCCTCTGAAGATTGCAGCGAAGGTAAAACGTCTGTGTGTGTCCAGGCCTATGCATGTACGAAAATACTTTTTTTAACATTTCTTTGCGTACTGCGAGCACTTTCAGTCTATCTATCTATCTATCTATCTATCTATCTATCTATCTATCTATCTATCTATCTATCTATCTATCTATCTATCTATCTATCTATCTATCTATCTATCTATCTATCTATCTATCTATCTATCTATCTATCTATCTATCTATCTATCTATCTATCTATCTATCTATCTATCTATCTATCTATCTATCTATCTAGCTAGCTAGCTAGCTAGCTAGCTAGCTAGCCGCCAACGTATGGGTGTTCTTCTGGTCACCTCCTTAACTTGGGATCGACCATAGTTAGTATGGGAGGGTAAGAGAATTTGACGAATATGCCTGGCTGGTCGTGACTTGAATAACGTGAAAACCCCGTCGCGTACGTCGTCACTCATTTCTCCAGACACGTGCGGCTCATACCCGTATACCACTGGCCGCGGTATATGGGTATGCGCCACAGGTGTTCGAGAATCTATATCTACCCATGAACAGCGAGGACAGACATTGGTATTACAGCGAAAGCTGTTATGAGATGACAACAAGGGTGCCGTAGTTGTTCCGCCGCCGCCGCTGGTTTCCGTAACCGCTATCGCACGAAATAAGAAAAAAAAAACTAAATTAAAAAAACAATGGCCATGCCTGCGCGGAACGCGCAGCCCAGTCACAGCGAAAGCTGGAAAAGCGTGCTTCCTAGAGCCTTTTTTTAAACACTCTTGGGGCAACTACTACGATCCCCGGTGCAGAGTAGCAGGCTAGAGCGCACTAGCTCAGGCCAACCTCTCTGCCTTCCAATAAATTACCTCTCTCTCTCTACGTGCACACTTGCATGGTACCCACTACGCCACTAATCATCATAACTTTTGTGTAGTGGGGAAGCGTACACTATACCATTATTCGTCATTCGGAAAAGCGTGGTACCCGCTACACTTGAAACGCATTACGTGCACTTTGTTGATGCAATGGCTGACAACGATGAAGAATTATGCCTGAGGCTCTTGTAATGGGTGGGAGCATTGAACGACCCACTCGTTACGCAATTCGCATTGTGTGACGCCTGTTTGTTACTTTACTGTTCTAAAACGCTTTATTATACATGTTAATGCGATTCCTTACCCGACATGAAGCTTGCATAGGGTCAGTTTGAAACGGAGTGTCAAGCACCGGCGTAGCTCAGTGGTAGAGTACTGGGCTGCCACGCAGATGGCCCGGGTTCGATTCCCATTCTGTCCTAGGTAGTTTTTATTGATTTAGTTTTCTTCTTATTTCGCGCTATAGTGGTTACGGACACCGGCGGCGGCGGCAGTGGAGGCGGACAACTACGGCGCAAAAACGACCCTTGTTTTCACCTCCTAGATAATAGACCGAGTTTTATTGCCGGGTTTTCGCAATCAGTGAACTAGCGTAAAGCATGTTTATTAGATCGCTATTAGACGGGAACTTCCAAACTCTAAGCCTGCATCGTACTCTCATCCAGGCAGCCTGCCTAGTTCGAGATATTCATCCACGTGATGTAAAGAATGGGGTCCGTCGGGTCTCGTTTCGGTACCTGTCTTCCGCCGCCGTCCACATAGCCGATGTGAACCAGTTAGGAGAACCCGTTCATATGAGAACATAGGTTTATTTACATTGTTACAACAGAAACAGTTTCCTCCATCATTTTTAGACAAACGTCTTCAGATTTTATAGCCCCGCGTCCGCTAACACTTAGACACTAGGGAAGTGGTGACAGCAGCTCCCGCCAATCCGGTGTCATGCCATATCCGCAAGAAACAGTCCACCATAAAAGGGTGAACTGGGCCACTCGATAGATTCGTTGTAGAGCATGGTCGAGATTTCCAATGGGGTTCACAAGTGCCCCACGTACAGGTCCCACGCTTCTACGACTCAGTGCTGTGAACGCCAGGCAATGAGGTTGAGTCCAGAGGGAGGCTGACTTCGGAGGAGGGCCTTTCATTACGGCCCCTGTCTCCAACACCAGAAGACGCTTATGTTTTCGTTCACGGCAAAACAAGGCGTGGTCCGGTGGAAATTAACCCTTTCCTACGGCTCCGTCTCACGTTGAGACCAGCTCGCAGGAAGGGGTAATCGCGACTCCCCTGTCGGGCTTCCGCGTAAAGCACGATCACGGGCCGCCTCGCTCGTTCTACCACAGGAACACAAGATCGATCTATAATTATTCTAGTACACTATAAATCGATACTTCCACGGATAATACCGGGCTCAGTGCACTCGTCCGTGTGCTCATCCCGGGGGGCAAGCTTTCTGGCCGTCAAGTCAACGCACAATGGCGTCTCTCACGATCAACTTATAATCGAACTTAACAGCGGCCGCCTTGGAGCAGTAACTATGGCGCGCTTCTCTTGCTGTGTGCGTGGTTGCTGGTTGGAATCGCTGTCGATGTCAACAGAGGTCAAATGCAAAAAAGAGTTGCGTACTTAAACGTATGTGGACGTTAAACAATGCAGGTGGTCAAAATTATACCGCAGGCGATATGTTTTCAAAATTGAACCTCACGAGTCAATAAAGTTAGGTTAAGGCCCATTTTCAGTGTGTTGCTCCACTGTATTCTTATACGTTTATGCCGGCAACATTAACTTAAAACAGAAGCTTCGAAACTTTCACATCGTAGAGTTTATGTCATGATGTGTGGCATATTGACAAACATATGAATTCGGCTTGTCCCACTTTCAGCAGCCGCGTTTTAGGTGTTTCGAAATTTGACAGCTCACTTTTACAGTAAAGCAACGATGCTTCCGTTTCCAGGTCACTGAAGATTAATGCGACCACGTGTCTCGCCAAACCCAGGCCAGTGAACCGGACGTGCGCACCTGCCGACGCCAACAAAGTGCAACAATTCATCAGTGGTTTCCAGATGGACAACAATGATGGCAGCAATGCGGCCACGAAAGCAGGGTCGAGCATCGCTGCCTTGCTGTCTATTTTGCTGTCTCTGGCTTTCAGCAAACGGAACTAGAGGTCATACCGTCGAAGGAACTCTGCGTCAAGGACGTGCGAAATTATAAAAGCCACGCGCATAACCCACTCACGCTTCACTCATAACGTATAGCGCAAACTTGCACTGTCCGCGCATTTTCTGTAGCTCTAAGCATGCTGCAGCCCTTCTAAAGCACGCGTTTCTCTTGCAGCTTAACAAAGGTGTAGCGTCCCACCGTGGTAGCCTGGCGGCTAAGACGTCGCACTGCTAAAGTCGAAGGTGGCGGGTTCCATTGCCTGCCTTGGCGAGCACGCTTGAATATTCGGGCACGCATTGAATAAACCAACGTGGTGCAATTTAATCCGGAGTTTATAGCCCCCCACATCGGAAGAATAGAATTGCCTTCCCGCAATAACGACTGAAATTCAGGATTGTGAATTGTTCAATGCGTGCTTTAACAGTGATGGTGTAACCGTTTATTTGCCGTATACGTTATATTTACTGCAACTGCTACTTCTGTTACATTTCTTGCAATTCGATTTAATTTGATTTAACGTGTTATTTTTTAACTTCAGTTCTTTCCATTACTCTTTCTGAAACTTTATTGCATAGTTTATTAATACTGTGTAACTTAATGTATTATACCGCTTTAATTTTGTGCATAAATTCTGACGTGGTCGCGACTATGAGGAATACGGCAGGCGGGCCATTAAAGACTAAGCTCTTTTTTCGGGTGAATTTGTGCCCAGACAAAGAAAAGTCAAGGAGCAAGCGGTTCACGCTGTACACTGCTAGCGGCGAGAACAGTCGTCAGCCGTGGACCGATCCGACCAGCGCTAAGATGCGTCGGCATTGTAGCATCGAACATTTCAGGCTTACCGCTGGTGGACAAGTTAGTTAAAGAATAAACTACTGTTCGCGTTGCGCGTTCAAGCTTATCGAAACAATCTAAAGTAATCGGGGATGTTCGACATTCCGGCGTGGTGCTGGTGCCGGAATGTGTAACGGGCGCGGGTACATCATAATAGAAGTAGAAGCGCGCGTGGCAGTATTGTTCGTTTTATTTTTAATCTATTATTGTATGATTGGGGATTGTCGCCCCGACCCCTTCTATTCAAATCTGCAACGAATCCCATTTGTATTCTGCTTTGACCATGAGGGCAAATAAATTCATGAAGGAATAAATGAATGAATGAATGCATGAATAAATAAATAAATAAATAAATAAATAAATAAATAAATAAATAAATAAATGCGTCGTAACTCTTCATCATTCAACACAGAAATTAGGGCTACTTGGAGGGTGTAAAACTTTTGCGTCTTAGCAAGTCCAGCGGAACACGCTGAAGCGAAAGAGACACGTAAAGAGGACGGACGCCAGCGCCAGTCCTGTTAACGTGTCTGTTTCTTTTGTGCTTCTTCCGCTGCGCTTGCTAAGATGCATAAACACTTGATCATTATTCTTCTCGGTTCTGCCACATAAGATCGCCGAATTCAGTTTCAGAGCACAGCTCCTAGTCGCGCGTTCCCGCGTTGAGTGGCGTCGCCGTTGCCGTCACCATCGGTGGCGTAACCAATAGACGAGAAAAAATGAAATGAGAATAAGAAATTACCAGGATCGAATGCTATTTTAACCCGGGCCCTCTACGTGGCTGTCCAGTATTCTACCACAGAACGAGGCTGGTGCACGAAAGCCATTTGCAAAAAGACCTTTTAGACGAGTCATGTTGGGCAAGGTATCACGTTAACCTATGTCATACCCCTGACACACGGGCACCCTAAAGCCCTTTAGACTAGGGGAAAACTTCCTGAAAGGCGTTCGGGCGCAATGACACACGACAAAGGAGTAACTCCTTTCCGGCAAAGGATCCTTTTCGGGAAAGCAGATCCCGCATCTACTTTTCGGGCAGGAAGGGAGTACTCTCGCATGCAGTGAGCATAATTTATCAATAGATGAAAACGTGTGGCAACACTGCGGTGCCCTGTGAGTATTTTTTTTTTTTTGCGCTGTGAAAATGCTCTCATTTTCAGCAGTAATGCGATTTGTTGAGAAATGAAGGTTTATAATCTGCCTATACTCTCAAACGCCCGCATCACGTCACTTGCGCCGCTATGTTAGTGTTGGCAGCGGCAGTTGCTGATGTTGGTGACGTAGGAACAATGGAGTCGGCTCAATCGGTGCCGTTAACGTACTCCCAGAAAAAACCGCGCATCCAGTGGACCGAAAAGGCAACCTGGGCACTTATAAAGCTTTGGGAGGACCACTTGGACACCCTTCGAGGGCATAAGCTCAACGGTGGGGAGTAGGAAGCGATTACCGAGAGCCTCGCAGACGCCTCGCATATCGAGGAACGCGAGACTACACGGTACCTGTGCATGCGCGGCAAAAGACGCTCACCGGCGTCCCTGCCATACGCGGTCCGCGTCCCACAAGAACGCTTGGTGAGAAGCGCATAAATACAGGAAAACCCCGACTGTTCATAGTTGCCAGACGAATTAAGTTGCTCCCAAAAGCGGAAAAAGAGAAAGAAAATTACGAGTATGCGCATAATAAGCCGTCAGACAATAAAAAAAAGCGTTTTTATGCTCCGGTATCTCTGAATGTGATGTGCATGCGCAGGTTTTTTCAAATATTTCCAATCTTTCCGCTTCCATAAACAGCGCAATTTTTTCTGCAGCGTTCTTCTGGGGAACCACCTAAAGCAGTAGTCCGGTGCCGTGTGTCATCGGCGCAACTACTTTCTGCAAATGGTCCCTTTTGGCGACAAAAGGGGTTTACTTCAAAGTACTTTACTTTTGCCCGTGTGTCACGGGTATATCAGCCGTAATTCTTCATCGTCATCAGCCACATGCAACACCAGCAAAGTGCACACGCGTTACGGATGTATAGGTACCTCGCTTATCCAGAGAAAGAAGTATAATGGTGTAGTGCAGGGAATCTCAAACACGCGGCCCGCGGGCCGCATGTGGCCAGCGAGTCTCGCTTGCGGCCCGCGGCGCTCACATGACTGTCTTCTCACCTCACCATATATATATATATATATATATATATATATATATATATATATATATATATATATATATATATATATATATATATATATATATATATATATATATATATATATATATATGTCTAGAAGGTCTTCCTGGATTCGGTAGTATTATAGGTGCACAAGCGAAGTGGACGAACGAACGAAAAACGATGCTTTATTGCCAACGTTGCGGCCGGGGACCGGCCTTCGTCAGGGCATACACGCATATGACTACACTGCGTACGTCTTAAATAAGGGCATGGCATGGGGGGGCCCCCCATGGTGCATATTCATTGCTAAAAGATTTCTACATAGAGGCATTCACTGTTAACAGACAGATATTCAGACATGCGCAGCATTTTGTATGGTGACAGCACAGATAGCGGAGTAGCAGTGCATATTAGAAATGTGACAAAGCAAAGTATAATCAAACATAACATAGAGATAGTATGTGGTGCAGTGGAATATCACCACACTTGTGACACAATGAAAAAGAAAAAAAGAAGAAACTCTATACAATGTTGATAAGTCGCATTTGTTTGCAACTAAATGTACATCAGCAAAATATCGACGTCACAATATGGAAGCAAGTGTACATGCGCATTCTGGTCACCTAACTGATTTGACTGATGTCACCAAAGATTAAATCACGGCAGCAAACGTATATATATATATATATATATATATATATATATATATATATATATATATATATATATATATATATATATATATATATATATATATATATATATATATATATATATATATATATATATATTCTTAATAGGTATCTTCGTGAACTACACAGACGTGACTGGTCTAAAGCATTGTTTTTGTGGGGCACCCCATGTGATCACTATGCTTTGAAACATAACCGTGAAACGAAAACTATATTGCAGAAACGGCGTCCAAAATTGAGACATAAGATCCGTATTGACATGTCGTTGGAATCCTGGAACCCAATTTCCTTCAAAAATGACCTGTAAAAGAGGTATTCTAACGTTCTTTTGTTGTGTGAAATGGCAACATTGTCCGAGTATTTGCGAAAACTCCCCCCCCTCCCCCCCACTTCCCGCTCCTACCTTCTTCCCTGCACTGGCCCTTGCCGGCAGAGGGACTTTGGGACTTTGCTGTAGGCTGCGATTCGGAAAGCTGGGGGGTAAGGTCTTGGTTGTAGCAGGAGAGTTTAACTTCCCAATATGGAATGGGGGGCACGGTCATAGTGCTGTTAAGGGTACGGGTTTAGCTAATCGGGTCTCGGAGTTCGGGTTGACGCTGCTCACGGATCGTAGGTTTCCAACGAGAAGGGGAGATTCGGTGAAGAGCGATACCACTCCCGACCTGGTATTCCTTAGGGATGCGGATGGAGAGTGGGGACAACTTGCAGGAGGATATAGGCAGTGATCCCCACATGGCGTAGTGGTTAGAGCATCAGCCTCGCATGCAAGAGGTCCGTGGTTCGAATCCCGGTGCCGGACAATCCCCAACCGGATTAAAAAAAGAAATCCGCGTGATGATGGAATTGTGTAAAAAGGCCTGGGGTGCAGCCTCACTGGCGACCACAGCCAGCAATGCACTCCCTCACCAGAGCAGGATTGGCCACCCTGGTGCAGTACTTTGCCACTACCTCCCACATGAATACACCAATTAACCTCCCTCCCCACATTTTGGAGACGCTTATTGGGATCCGGCCACCGCCAACATTTAGGCACAGACATGTGGAATGGGATCTCTTCAGGCGGATCAGGGAGGAGGAGGCCTCGGATGACGATGATTTTCAGGGCTTCTACCCTCAGTTGCAGCAGGCAGCAGCGGAAAGGGCTACGAAGGAGGTTTAAACGTAGCTGGAAATCTCGAAAATGGATTCAAAATTGGCGCATTTGCTGGAGGCTAAAAATGGGCTGCGTAGTCGTTGGCCTACGCACAGGCTTAACGGTTAACAGGAGGCTTAGGGCGAGAATGTCCTTGCTCAATAAGGAAATTGAGGCTTACGCCGAGGAGTTGGGCCGGCAACAATGGATGCAGGAATGTAATGAGACGGATAGCCGAATGCGTAGGGGTAGTAGGTGGGGGAGCTGCTCCAGAGTCTCCTTAATGACAAGGCGTCGAAGGGGGGCGGCTTGTCTGGCGACGGGTCGGATCATTAAAAACAGTTGAATATGGGAATCACGGAGGCGCAGATGGCCCGTGACCTTGCCAGCCAGTACCTGCCTCTTAGGAGGGGAAATGTGATTGCTGATCGGGTGCTGACCGAATATGGGGGGTGCGGACAGGCCGGAGCTTGATGCGCTTTTCACGGTGTCAGAAATTAGGCATGTTCTGTTTAACCTTAATGGGAGATCCGCTGCGGGTCCAGACGGGATCACAAATAGTAACCTTGACGATAAGGCCATTGAGCTTATTACGAAAGAGATTAATGACCAGAGGGCCAGTGGGCTGGTGCCGACTGTGTGGCGTGCGGTGTTCCCAACTCTAAGCCTGGTAAACCTCCACATGTAAACAACCTGCGTCCGATTTTACTAACGTCGTGTCTGGGCAAGGTTGCGGAGCATGCGATTCATAATCCTGTCACGGAATATGTAGAGCAACGTGAGCTCTTCAGACACAATCTGGTCGGGTTCCGGCGAGTGCTTTCCACAGGAGGCCTATCTCCTCATTCAGCGGGCCGTTCTGGATAATCCTACGCGTGATGTCAAGGGGAGATCTTAGCGTTGGATCTTGCTAAGGCATTTGATACGGTTGCTCATGAGCACATACTGAGGGAGATCTGTTTGCTGAGTTTGGGACGTAAATTTTATCGGTTTACGAAATCTTTTCTTGCGAGGGGGAGAGCACTTGTTAGGTTTGGCTCAGTTGTGAGTGAGGAGTACGAGTTGGGAGAGAGCGGCACGCCGCAAGGGTCGGTCTTGTCCCCTTTACTCTTTAATATTGCTTTGCAAAGGCTGCCGGAACTGCTGGCATTGGGCATACTATTTATGCTGAGCACATTACCGTGTGGTGCAAGGGTGGCTCTCTGGCCACGCTTGAAAAGTCTCTGCAAGGAGGCGCTGGACGGCACTGAGCGTTTTCTTGAGGGTACGGGCCTCGTGCTCTCTCCGACTCAAGTCGGAGCTCTTACACTTTCGGAAGGTGTGACAAGGCATGCGGAACCTTGAGCCTTTGGATTCCATTCCGGTGAGGCTGTGGTGTCAGGAGGGGACGGTTGTTGCGAGAGTGTATTTTGTGAGGATCCTGGGTCTGTGGATAGACGCGCGCGGCTTTAACAGAGGAGCCATTGGGTGATTGGGGGGGGTCACGCGAGCAATATCTTGCGCCTGATCTCTCGGATTACGAGTAAGCGAGGTGGTTTGAGAGAGGATCTACTACTAAGGGTTTTTGGTGCTTTCTTTATTAGTCATGGTAATTATACGGTTGCATATTTGCAATGAACTGGGACAGAGAAGAAGAAGATTGATACGCTCATCAGGGTGGGGCTCAAGAGGATTCTGGAATTCCGCTCAAGACTCGCACTGAGCGGCTTCTGGAGCTGGGTTTGCACAACCCGGCTGATGAGCTGATTGGGGCACACTTTGCCACTAAGGCTGGTTTGAGGATCTTGGATGAGGCTGGCATTGCGCCTTCTAGGGTGGAGATGTCTGACGGAGTTCAGCTCACACGTGACGAGCTAGAGGATATCAAGGTGGATCCTATTCCGCGCAACATTCATCCGGTGCACCATGCATGATGAGGCTCGAGCTTGGGCTATTCTTCGAAGTGTAGGTAGCGATGCTAAAGCGGTGCTTTTTGTGGACGCTGCGGAGTACAGTACGCGGCGGGCCTTTGGGGTGTCGGTTGTCGATGGTAGAGGGCAGCTGGTGGCCCGGGCCTCAGTCTGTACAGATCAGGCGACAGTTGCAGAGAAGGACGCCATTGCGTTAGCTCTTCAGGCAGCAGAGGTGACTTGTGTGGTTTACTCAGATTCAAGATCGGCCGTTCGGGCCTCCTCTGAAGGTTTGATTTCGCAGCAGGCGGCACAGCTCGTTCGGAGTGGTCGCAGACCGGCGAGATGGGTTGGTGGTCAGCATATCTCTTGGTTTCCAGCGCAAGTTGAGAGCATTGATGGGGTTAATAATAATGCCAGCGCTCACACCCTTGCGCGTGTATGCACGAACCGTGCGGGGGGATGGTGAGGCGTGTGGGGGAGGACATTGACCTCAGAAAGGATTCTTTGACAACGTTCCATGAGATTACGTCTTTCTACAAGCTGGGTAAGAGGCGTTTTGCCCTACCTAATGCTAGGCTCAGCAGAGCACAGGGAATCAGTTTTAGACTCCTACTGACGGGTACATATCTCTGCCCGCGAACGTATCATAGCATAGAGCCGGACTTTCAAGAAGAGTGTCTTCGTCGTGGCCTCGACAGTTGCTCGCTAACTCATATGCTCTGGCAGTGCCCCGCGAATGCGGGGGTGGATTTATGCGACGAGGAATCGTGGCGCCAGAGTTTACACAGCCTGGACCTGGGTCTGCAACTACTGGCTGTCCCGGAGGGCCCGGGCCATCGCGGAGGGTCTTCACCTTCCAATGCCGACCTGGGTGGAGCCGCCGATTGGTTGAGGGGGGTCTTAGGACTTCCTTAAACTAGTCCCTCTGGTCTTTCAATAAAGTTTTTTGTATGTATGTATGGCGTAGTTGATGCCTTGATGAAAGCCAAAACACGAAGGGGCGCTCAGAATTCGCATTAGGCAATATCGCAATTGTCGGTGAACTTTTTTGAAGAAAATAGTTACGCGTGTAGCACTATGAAAGATCGAATGCGTAGAACACACGCGCACAGAGACTTCTCCACAAACTCTGTCAGCAAGTTCTCCGGGGATGTAAAAAATCACAAGAAGGTTTGAATCAATCCTGCACACCTGAATTGTCACTAAATATGCCACATTACAAGAGACGGCCACGAACGTGCGACCTTGACAGTTAACTCTCTAAAATTAACATTTCTCCAGTTGACAAGTTGTCTACCTGCAGCTGCTGAATCTGTAGGCATTGAGTACCTATATACATTACACAGCCATCAACAAAAGAGAAAAATGAAGTGTTCAGGTTGTCGCCCCAATTTTAAACGTTATATTTGTATTTGAATCACGCGCCAGAAAAGTTCTCCCGGCAAGTTAATGATGTCCTACAACTCGCAGAGTTAAACTGTGCTCTGAAAATTGTGCCCACTGAAATTGATCGCAACGTGTCCTTCATCCTACATTGTTTTTCCTTTTGACGTATGGAATCGTTTTCACATGAAACACTACAGATTGAACACTCTAATCTAGTGGTTGTGGTTCTCCACTGTTGAGCAGAAGGTCGCAGTATCAATTCCGTGGCCACGGCGGCCGCATTTCGATGGAGGCAGAATCATAGGCGCGCGCAAGGTTCCCCTTCAGGACGGGGCGACGGATCGTCGCAGCACCCCCCTTCCGTATTAATCAATGTATGGGACAGACTTTGCGTCCCTCCCTTCTTAGGTGACCAGGGGGGGGGGGGGGGGGGCGTCCCTCCGCCCCGGACAGTGGTAGATATAAAAACGAGCCTTTTATAACTACCACTGTCCTCAAACAGTGCTCTTGCTCAAGTAAAGGAATGCATTATGACCGTGAAATGCACGATTAGTTTCTTCAAAGCGTCGTTTCTACGCGTCCATCCCATTCGGCACGATTCGAATAGGAATTGTTTCTCATGTTTCAAAGCTACTCTTCTGTTTGTCATGTTTCAAAGCTACACTTTTGTTTATTTTCTTTTTTTATGTATGTCGCGATTATAACATATTTTTTCCAACTTCTACATGTAAAGTGTCTGTACTTCCTGTGAATTGAATATGTTATATGTACATGTGTATCATATGTTTCTTTGCTGTATGCCTTGTACAGGGGGTCCGAATCTTCGTCAAGTGGGAATTGCCACTTTTTGTTCAGGCCTTCCTCCAGGAAATGTGCAATTTTGTCGACGCATTAACCCACTGCCAGGTGGCGACCATACCCATAGCATCGACTTCACTCTTAACATCCGTCCATACCAAAAACAGCTGTGGGACGCGCTAGTGCTTCGCGTGGGCGTAACAGCGCGTTCCCTAACTTAAGCTCGCCCCGCGAAAAATCGCAGCCGACATGGGACTAACTCTAACATGGCGCGAGTAGGCGACCTTAGCCCAAGTTCGGCGTCCAATCAGTGACGCTCTTCTGGACTGTCACACCGCGTTCTATGATCCCGGTCTCACCGTACAGCTACCAAAAGCATCTATGACCACAAGGGTTTGTTTGATCATTGATCAACGTTTAACGTGGATGCATCCACGTTAAACGGTGCTATAACTGTCAAGCACCAAAGAGCATTGTGCAAGATCTCTTATATCAATGTACAGTAAACATTCAAATACTTCTGCGAGGACAGGTTTCACTTTCGTGTTATACCGATTCCTATGACGGAGGGATCAACCATGTTTTTTTTAGGCAAACTGACTGAACGTAACAAACTGAATGAACGTAAGAAACCAACTAGCCCAAAAGTCTGTTCTCTTGACTTTACCAGAAAATTTTTGAGGAGTATTCAAACCCCTCTTATTTTATATAAATCGTTGGCGATAAGCCCCTTATACGTTCGAAAGGTGCGGGTGACCTGCCCAATCCCTCCCCAGTATTCTTGTTCGTCTTTCCTCCCAGGGAACAAACTCAGCTGCAGCAGCAGCAACGTATGGCACCGCAATGTTGCGACTGTTGCTGTTGGTAGGGATGACTGTTTTTCGCAAAAAAGCTAACGTCCAGCGTTCGACAGCAGCGTGTTGCAGGCAAGCAAAAGAAGTGTGATCTGGAAACTTCGGAGCTTCTTATCGGTGCGCCATGGCCACGGTTATCTTTTGTCTGCGTCGAGGACGGTTAACGACACGACAGCACCTTCCTCATCATGACATTGTCGAGATCAGGCCATATTATTTATCGCCCGCAACTGATACAGACCGGAACGGCCTCTTCTTTTTCATTTTCCCACAGGCTTTTTTATTTTCCCACGGGCTTCATGCAAGGATCCGCCCCCCTTCGTGGGCACGCCTATGGGCAGAATGTACAATGCTAGAACCTCATGTTGTTACATTTCGGTGCACGTTAAGCGACACCAGATGATAGAAATTACTGGAGCCTTTCATTACGGCGTCCCTCATCATCATATCGTGGTGTTGGTGCGTAAAACCTCAGTAGGCATTATTATTCTTATCACTATTGAAGATTTCACAGTGGTCCAAACCGCAATTTAAGAGATTTCATGGAGAGATGTCAATTTCCTACTGCGTCTTTCATTACCCAAGCCCTCATGACGTTCCTCAATCGCCTGCACATGACGCGACGAAGTTTTATTTTGGCCTCAATCCTGTGTTTGCTTTCGAACTACTTTCCGTCGGCATTAGACGTTTTCAGCGGATGCTTTTCCCTGCATGCTGTCGCAATGATCGCTTCAATATACAAGAGCTACGTTTAGTGAATGTTTATGATTTCAAGCTAGCTTAATCTCTGACTATTCCATTGCTTTCGTACTTGATCTCTGAAG
>JALIZH010020730.1:0-29145 GCA_030522465.1 Rhipicephalus appendiculatus | reverse complement strand
TTCCAATTCAATTCCTGGGAATTAGAACTTGCCGCAATTCCATTCCTTTCAGATCCTCGGAATGAAAAAACTTCGCCCATTCCCACTACAGGAATGGCCGGGCACTTCAATTCCATTTCTGTAATTCCTCAACCGTAGGAAAGGCATCTTGATAGTTTTATCGAGTTAAGAATGAATGCCCCATAAAGCTGATGTCATCAGATGCTTTGAGAACTGCAAAAGTACGCAAAAGACGTTACCAAGGTCGAGGGATAGTAGCTTGGTGACATACCTCGTGCAGTACAACCATCCTACAATTCCCATAGGGGCAGGTCTACTGCTACCTATAGTATTTGCATGGTCAGAATGTTTGAAGGAATGGTGATGTTTTAATACTGTTTAAGCTTAAATGTGTTAATGCTAAAATGATGACATAGCGATTTTTATGCTGACAAAAGTAGTGTTAAGAAGACTAAGCAGTTTTGCCACGCGTCTGGAGCGGTCGTGAATATGGAGAAAACTAAGATTTGGTTATTGGGGAACAAAGCCCTCTAGATCTCCTGGTATTAGTTGGAACAGTGCACCGCTCGGGCACCTTGTGCCTTTGCATCGAATACGGAACACTGGGGCGCACTGCTCGTCAGCACTCACGCTTGTCAAGCGCGCCTCGCAAGCATGGATGGGGTGAGGAGAACTTTCTGTGTTCGCCTGTGCGCAGGTATGCAATGCCTTCCTTGTCGCAAAGGTTATTTACGTGTGTCAGGTACTAAACTGCTCGTGAGATAAAGATCAGGCTGTGCATAGAGTATTCGCCCCTTTCGCGTGGGGGTATCAAGGGGAACCAACGCGCAGGGATAATTTGTTTCTCCCTCAGTATCTGCTGAGATAATGCATTTGTCGGTGCACTAACTTATGCCTCGGTTTCTCTTTTACAAATTGTCAGATCGTTCACACTTTTACACCACGGCCATTGGCTAACTCATGGTTCTGGCTAACTAAAGGTGGACCTAGAGAATGCGTTGTGGCCTTCAACTTCGAAAAAAAACATGCACTCAGGCCTACATGACTAATTTGCAGAAATAAAGAAGTGAAGGGTGGGGAGACAGCAGGCGGCTGGGGCGCCGCCGAGGGGGGAAAAAAAAATCACAAGGCGTGAGGGGGGTATGCCGCCGCCGTAGTTCGTGTTTAAACTAGTCGTATAACGTTACGTCTGCGTTCCGTTCGTCCTTTCGAGCCGAGAGCCAACAAATATGGCATCGGATACGGCGGGGACGCCCTGTCTACGCCACAGACAACGCGAAGGAATCCGCGGCCGCTAGACGATTCCGAAAATGACGTCACAAAAGTGGGACCGAACGGTGAAGGGAACGCCCATGCAGCTCCAATTCGCAGCCGTTCCCTCTTCTCACCATAGAAGGGCGAACAAATCATAATAAATAGAGGCAAAGAGAACGGGGAAGGAATCATAAACGCTGGTCCACACGCACACAACCCATCGGCCTCGCCCTCTTCTCCAGCCCTCCTGCAGACGCATTGTGCCGGACTAGCCAAGCCAAGGCAAGCCGAGCCGTGGACCCGTGGGACAAGATGAGAGCTCGCGCCGCACGGCCTGATGTCATTAGCCGACCCGGAGGAAGAAGGGCTGGGACGGGGCACATCTCACCCGGAGAGTTTTTGCAGAGGGTCCCACCGGTCATGCAGCCGGGGGCTCGGCCTTTTGCGGTCCGTTCCCGCCGAAAGAGGTTCGAATTCGAGAAAAAAGACCGCGTACACAACCTCCTGTATACGTACAGACGCACCCTTTCTTCGTGGTGTGCAATTCCCGAGTGTGTCTTTTTCCTCTTTCGCAGGGTTCGCATCATTTCATTTTTTAAATGCGAATGCATTTCTTAGTCGGGCTATGTCAGGCGCATCCGGCGGCGTCCGCGGAGGAGGAGGAGGAGGATAGGTTGAGGAGGTGTCCGCGCGCCGGCAGGTGTTATCTCTCCGCTCTCACTCCCTCTCCCATAGCAACAGCTGCGGGCGCGCGCGCTTATCCTCGCCCCTAGCAACCGGAGCAGGTGGTGCGGGCGGAGTAGCGGAGAGTGAGTGGAGAGGAGGAGCGCGCTCTGGTGTGAGGGCGCTCGCATCGCGGAAGCTCGGCGGAGCTCCCGCGTGTGTGGAGAGAGTGTAGGAGAGGGTAGGTGCAGTGCTTCGCCGCTCCTTCTCTCGCCGTTCGCTCTCTCTCCTCCCTGCGCCCCACTCTCCCGTCCGCTCGCTCACACGTATATATAAATGGAGTGAAGCGCGCGCGAAATGCATTCGCATTTCCTCACGATTCCTTTCGGGGAGGTGGGGGGCATTTTTTTTACTTCAAGTTCTTTTAGTACATGAATATACGCAAGACTAGTTAGATCCATAGTCATTGGAAATATGCAATTACATAAACAAATTGAGTTAACAAAGCAGGCGTTTTATCGGCACACTTACATACTGGAGAAAGGGAAAAAAAAAAGACAGAGCGAAACACAAAGACAAGAAACGTATATTAACGATAGGACCATTGCAGTGGGTTCTCATAAAAAAAAAAATCGGGCCGATCTCCGCAGGGAGAGTGGACGCGGTATACATTGGGTTTACAAGCAGCGGCCCTGATGATCCTTATTTGCGTCCACTTTGAAAAGAAACTTGAAAAGAAGCGGTGAAAAGATCCACAGAGCCCGTCTTCACTTTTACTTTCTTGGAGACGCCTCTAGAGGTTGTTACATAAGGGGTGGATATACATGTAATATAACAAAAGTGACCAAATTGCACGACGGATAATGCGTTACACTACTGAAGAAATAACGTCTTAAGCGTTAAGCGTGTCACTCCGCGATACAATTTGGTGGCAAGAAGGTCGACATCTCCGACGCTTTCTTGCGTAATAAGTAAGCCCCGTACTCACGCTGCGACATAAGAAGCCTCGATATTTAACGTTCACATCAATTTATGCGGCCGCACACCTTTAATTTAATCATTTTCACGTGTGGTTCCCTGCTTTTTAATCGCGGATGAGAACAGCGAGAAAGGCTCAAATTTTTAGGGGCGAAGCTCCTTAGGGTGTGGGTCTGTCCCTCCTCTGTAGTCGTAGTAGTAGTACGTAGGTAGGTAGGTAGCCACGTGTAGTGGAATGTACCCACTCCACGTGATAAAGATGACGATGACGCAGTATAGTGGAATGTACCCACTAAACGTGATAACGATGAAGTATAAGCGCGTTCCAGTATAGTGGACTGTACCCACTACACGTGATAACGATGACGATGACGCTGATGACCATGAAGTATAAGCGCGTTCCAGACCACACATTCTCTTTCTGCCATGGATGAAAACGATCGAGCTTCGCCCACTCATCATCATTCACTTCGTGGATATGGCGTAATTTTTTTTTTTTCAATTTGCAGCACTACCTTCTATGTATGAAAGCGCTGCATCGGAGCAACGCCGCTGTGTATTACCTCAATGTCATACCAAACCCTGCGGCGGATGAGCGGGACGTCATTTTACCGCTGTTTCATATATTGCTGGCGCGACTGTATTCGTTGCCGTCTGTTCCATGATACGGGACGCAAAATAGAGGTGCTTCGCCACGCGACATCTTCACTAACATAAAGCCAACTCACTTTACCCACCACATTCAATTCTACCGCGTTCCACAGGTCACAAACCGTGCACGACAACATTATATTACACGCTTATTCTTCCAAGCGCAAGGCACTTCCACTGAGGGCACTGCTTAGAAGAAACGGCGCACGCCGCAGACCACAGAGGCGACTTCGAAAAGAGAAAACCGAAAGTGTCGCTCCACGAGCGCGCGGTCCATCAATGCGTTCGCGTTGCAAGCAAAGCTAGAGAGACGCGCTGCGTCTGAGCTGAGCGCTCGGTCGCACGGCCCCATCAACCGACAAAAGGAAATTCCATCGGTGTATATGCGGAGCCCTGGCACGACGCTGCACTCTATAGGATGGCGACGAATACCGACGCCGCCAAATGGAGGACGACGGCTCCGCAAACATGGCGGCTCGAAAATCACCTATTCAAAGGGCCGAGCGGCCCCGTATATATATACACACACGCACGCGAGAAAATGGAGCTCTAGCTCTTTCAATAGGACGACGATATATGCACGATCTCTTCTCCTCCATGGCGTCGTCGTCTTCGCGAAGCAGACGACATCATTGCTGCGGTCGTCTGGAACGACGAGCGTAAAACGGCTGCGGCGATAGAAGAAGGCGCTGGAATGGCGGGGTCGGCGCCATTGGTCGTTTCGAGCTTGAGCGGCTACGTGACGTCAAAATGGCTTCTTCTTCGTCTTCTTCTTTGGTGCAATGTACTGTTTCATCCAGGCGACCTGACCGCTATGCGTTTATAGCGTATATGAACGAGTCGTAGCGCTAGCCCGAAGCCGTCTGTTAAGCCACAGTGATTGTTTAAGAAACTGTATGTGGCGCCTCCTGCAGCGCCGTACGATAGCGGTTACGTCACCATTTCAGAACAAAGGTGGGCCATTTACTTTGGCTCAGCTACGTGGCTTATGCGTAGCATAGCAAAATCTATACGTTGGTCCGCGTTCGCGAGAAATCGGCTTCACAATATAGTCGAATCACTACGCCACTGTTATTGCAAGGGGGGACGTATAACGCTATTCTAAAACTTGTTTACGACTATTGTTTCGCGAAAGAGATCGCCGTATATTCGACTATTTAAAGCCGTAACGTAGATAACCCATAGATAACCACAAAAAGAGAGAGTGTACTTTACAAAACGTGGAGTGCATACGTGCGTCTATAATCTTGTGAAACCTAAACGTTGCAAAGTATACATATACTCTATCGCGGAACACTTTTAGAAAACCAGCGTTCCGTGCACACATGCACAAGGTTCAGTACGTAAGAAAGTTCATTCGCCGATGAAGTAACTCACATGAAAGATTATTTCCGATACTGCACCCAACTAAAAATCAAAGCATTTATATAAGCGCATCAAAGGAGTCGCAGGCCCACTCATGGCGCACGGAAAACACTTAGGTTGCATTAGAGACACGAAATAATGTAAGCCATCCTAAACACACGTCCCTTGAAAGCCTTACGTCATCGAGTAATGGTGGCTCAGCAGGAAATCCCGCAAGAAGATGACTTTACGGCGGCCGGCCGGAGTCTTCCTCGCTTTTATTAAACACCGCGTTGTCAAAACGCTTGGTTGGCAGCCCGTGTGCTCTCAATTTTCCAGCATCGCTTTGTGATGGCTTTCGGGCGCGCACTAAACAAACATCGCGCCACGCTTAACGGTAATAACCATAACAGCGTTAACAAAAGCGATAAACAATAACAGCAGCAAAATGACGTACGGAGTCATCACCAAGACTTCCCCAGAAAAAAGAAGAATATCGCAATAACAACGATAACAAAAGTAACAAACAATGACTGTAGAGAGATGACGTAAAGAGTCATCTCTAAGACTGCGTGAGAAAAAAAAATAAAAAGAACAAGAACGCCAAATATAGGCAGCTGACGGGACGACCACAAACGATATTTTGAGGCCTCTCGAATGCTTGTTTTGGCTTTTGCTTCTCAAATCCTTCGACGAACGGAACGTTCAGAAAAGAATAAAAAAAGAAATAGGTACAGGACTCGCCCGCGGTGGCGGCAATATCCGAGCCATACAGGCCGCGAAGTGCGCACTCTTCTCGCAAAGTGCTTCTCCTCTTCACCAGAACTGCAGCGCGGGCGTTGAAGCGCGCAGCAGCGCCCCCTATATAGCTCTCGGCCATTGTCTCGGCGCGCTCTTTCGAATAACGAGCTTTTAACGACTGGCACCGATTCCAACCGGGCCCGGCGCACATACACACAAACATACACAACACAGTCCCAGAGCACAAACGGGCGCGAAGTGGGAAGCTCTTCTCCCATTTTAGAAAAAGGCGGCGACGACGACGACCGCAGAAGTGGGCCGTTCAGGTTTTCTTTCGGATTGTTTTACGTTAGCGCCCCGGAACAATACGCATTATTTTTTCTCTTTGTTCTCAATGCAGTCCATCCGGTTCATAGAGAGGACTTGGAAGAGAACGACTGTAGATAAAAGGCGGTTTGCCGGCTTCGCAGCTAGCATCTTTTTTTCTGGTCGTTGTAGAGAGTGTGGTGGAACTGCGCGAAAACCGTAACGTTCTATAGGAGGTATTCACGTGACGTACTCCGCAAGGGGTCCTAGTGCTGCAGTCGCCATACTTGTGGTTTCGCGCGCGAACGTCATCGCTGGACTACAACCAATTAAAGTTCTCGGCAGCACGTGTTATCTTGATATTTGTCTAAGAAGACGGCTTAGTGAGTTGCAGCGCCGCCAAACATCGGGCTGTCATATGCCGGATCGCTGAACGACCACGGCTATGGCGCCGCACTCGCTGGCGCCGCCTAGCGGCAAGCGCTCAGTGAATACCTCCTATACGACTGCTTCCGCGATCGCATCGAGCGCGTGCGATGCCGAATACTGTGCGATGGAGTTCCGTACAAGTGGCTCTAGGGGGGATACCAAGCGCTGCGATCACTAAGCTACATGAGGCAGGGGAACGATGGGTACACTGCACGTACACGGTATATGTATGTCTATTCACCGCGATGGAGCCTTCATGCAATGGGATGCGTTCTTTATGTTTTGTTCTTCTAATAAATCTCGTGACAATCATGTTATCTGAACGCAGTGGGACATTGAGACTCACTGTGTTCAGATAACGGTGAGTGAGTGGAGAGCACGCAGTGAGTGAGTGAGTGGAGAGGACACAGTGAGTGAGTGAGTGAGTGAGTGAGTGAGTGAGTGAGTGAGTGAGTGAGTGAGTGAGTGAGTGAGTGAGTGAGTGTGAGTGAGTGGAGAGAACGGACTTGAATAAGTGAGTGAGTGTAGAGAACGGAGTAAATCAGTGAGTGAGTGGAGAGAACGGATTAAATGAGTGAGTGAGTGGAGAGAATGGAGCGAGTGAGTAAGTGAATGAGTGGAGAGAAGGAGTGAATGTGTGAATGAGTGAGTTGAGAGGACGGAGTGAGTTAGTGAGTGAGTGGAGTGAGTGGGAGAATGGAGTTAGTGAATGAGCGAATGAGTGGAGAAAATGGAGTGAGTGAGTAGAGAGACCGCAGTGAATGAGTGAGTGAGTGGAGTGAGTGGGAAAATGGAGTTAGTGAATGAGCGAATGAGTGGAGAAAATGGAGTGAGTGAGTAGAGAGACCGCAGTGAATGAGTGAGTGAGTGGAGTGAGTGGGAAAAATAGAGTTAGTGAATGAGCGAATGAGTGGAGAAAATGGAGTGAGTGAGTAGAGAGACCGCAGTGAATGAGTGAGTGAGTGTAGAGAACGATGCGAGTGAGTGGAGAGAACAGAGTGAATGAGTGAGTGAGTGCATGAGCAAGAAAATGATACCATGAACCGACTAGCCCAACAACATGCCTTGCAACCAACCAGAGCTAACAGTGTACATAGCGAGCTCAGCAACATCAAGGACGTCTAAACCGAGACTGAAAGATATTGACGAGTACATTTTCTAGGCACAATATGTTAATCGTACGCGTAAACATTGCTGCAGGGTCGGCTGAACCACTTTTTACATGTTCGTTATAAACACTAACTAAAGAGTTTCATATATCGATTATTGAAGGAAATAACTTTACATATACCGGTGGTTCGACGGTTTGGTGTATGCAGCTGGTGTGTCTGTGGTCGCGCATGCAGCGAACGCGCGAAGGACGTGTGCGAAGCCATGTTTTGTGGGACGACTTGAGCGAGATATGGCTCGGACAAAGGCCCAGCTCGAGGCTTTCGTGGCTTTGGATTTAGGGTTTTATACACGGCACTGGAAGCGCGCCCGTCCGTGTTTTGAAGGTGTATACACAAATGGAGGAACAGCGCGACCGCTTCGTGCGCGCCTTGGCCGCGGCGCGGCGCACTTGTAGCTAAACCGAGCAGTTGATAAAAACCACGCACCACAGCTCTAAAATGACAAAGAAAGAAAGAAAGAAAGAAAGAAAGAAAGAAAGAAAGAAAGAAAGAAAGAAAGAAAGAAAGAAAGAAAGAAAGAAAGAAAGAAAGAAAGAAAGAAAGAAAGAAAGAAACTTCAAAACGAGGGCACGTCGAGAGAAACGCAAGAGCTAACGTGGAACCAACAATGCAATGAGTTTGTTGAAAGGGTTACAGAGGAAGCACGGAAGCGTTTGCATCTCTGCGCATGCTCAGAGAACAGTGAGGTCTCAATGTGTGCAGGGGTCTGTGGCCACGACTATGTGCGCCTCTGTGTTAGGGTGAGCCGGCTGGCCGCGGCTCGCGTGACCGAATTCGATGGCTGCGCGAGGCAAAGCTATCCACTGTTTATCTTGGCACGCGTCGCGTGACGTTTAAATACACTTTCTCGGCTCTTTGACAACGCGCACACGGCTTTCCGATGAGCCGAAAGAGTTGTCTGTACTACAGAGTGGGTTGAACGGACGCTCAGAGATTTTCGTGAAGGGTCGACAGATAACAGAGGGGCAGCTGACTGCTTAAGTTACAGGGCGTACGAAATAGAAGTGAATCCAATTTGTCAGCAGCGTGGCGAAACACGAGAGAATATTCGCCGAACTGTGTCCCTACACTTCAACCTGTGAAAGCAGCTAGGTACCACATGCACCCGAAAACAAGAATGTAGAAGTACATGGGCTCCGAAAAAAAAATTACATAGAACTGCTGAATTTCCCCACAGCTTAATCACTCAGCCTGCAGAGTTCGAACTAAATGTGTGCAACAGTACAGACTCGAATACAACTTGAACAGTATACATTTACAGGAAATCCTCAGCAGTGCGCTTTAGGAATGACTGGCTTTTATCCCTTTTTTTTTTTCATTTTTTAGGGATAGCTGGAAAGTCGGGTTACCTTTCTTTTTTTTTTTTTCGCTCACGAGTAGAGGTACGTCGTGTTATGCTTCAAATAAATTGAATATGGCTGTTAACGTTCTCAAAACAACGCACAACCGTTGAACAACATTGTGTAGAAGTGGTGGACAGCGGGGAATAATTTCGGTCATCGGTGATTGCTTAAAGTGCATCCGTAGCATTGTGAGCGCACTATCATTACGTAATCTCGTTCCAACACACAAATCTGACTGTCGTAAGCAGTAATCGAACCCGGGAACATTATCGTAATGAGCTGCAGCAGGACGCCACATATAACCCATCTGCGGCACAATACAGGCGAACTGGTTATTTATTTATTTATTTATTTATTTATTTATTTATTTATTTATTTATTTATTTATTTATTTATTTCAATATAACGCAGGTCAACTTGGCCCAAGTAGGAGGAGCAGTACACATAAAAGATAAAATACAAGGGTAGCTTATACGTGGAATGGTGTAATCAAGAACTAATACATAACAATAAAGGTTGAACAACAGTCAAATGCAATAGCTGCATATTAATTAATAACCCTCAAGTATAGTGAAATGAAACAACATCAGCAGGAAGAGCACAGCAAATATAACAAGAAATGTTCTCTTCGAGAGACTGAACGAAATTTGATGTCATAATTACTGTCTGGAAGCCTATTCCAGTCCGCTATATAGTTCTGAAAAAAAAAAAAAAAAGACTATTCTTCAATGCTTAAGTTTTAGCGAAAAATTGGTTGCAATGCCTTTGCAACCAAGTTCTAGCGAAACGGGTTGCGATCCATCATACGCTGTTGAGCCACGAAAAGTGCGTTGCCTTTTTTTCGAACTCACGAATCAGTTAAAAAAGCACTTCTTTTGTTGCCATCCACCCTTTCGCCGAAGTCTTCCAAGACATCGAATGCAGCCTTCACGTTTCGCTCTGGGCCGGGGCCTCGTTTTAAAATCCGCCGCGGGTGTTTTCAATTACACGCCCGGACGTCCCTCATCTGTAATCAAGACTGCGGACCATTACGGCCACTTCGAAATCGCGCGAACTATAGTCGTTTCAGTCATATAGGCGCGCGCAGAGTTCCCCCTTCAGGGGGGGGGGGGGGGCGAAGGCTCGTCGCAGCACCACCCCCTCCCTATTAAGTCAATGTACGGGGCAGACTTTGCGCCCCCCCCCCCCCCCCCTCTCTTAAGAGACTAAGGGGGGGCCGCCGCCTCCCCCTGCCCCCCCCTCGTGCGCACGCCTATGGTTTCAGTGACGCACGCGCTTAATTCCGCGCCTCGACCCTCTTTCAGCTACACGATAAAAAAGAGAGAGAGAGAGAGAGAAGAAACTCTGCTTTTGTTTCGGCGTTCAGATACTAAACGAACAACGCCATTCTCATTCCGCCCTGCCTCGCAACAACGAAGAATCCATTTGTACGAATTTCATTTCCGAATGCCACGGGCCCGCTCACACTCGCCCCATCTATAACGATCATTTATACGGAATACGAAGAACAATAGCCTAGCTATCACTCGCTTCCTTCCGGGCCGCGAAAAGGATGGAAAAACTAAGAAAGCACGATAAAGCTGCGGCTGCGGGGCGCGGCAATCAGACGCAGCTGTCGCTTTGCTTATGTTATACAGATCAGCCCGATGGCCGCCTATGTAGAGAGCTCTTAGAAGGGCGCGCGATGGCTCATAAATATTAACCGCAACGGAACCGAGGGGAGGAAACAACAGTTTCCGGCAATGAATTGCGGCCGCGGATAAACCCGCAGCATCGATGATCAAACGACCCGTCGAAGCCATGCGCGGCCGCGTCTCGGAATGATATATGACTCTACGCTCGCGGTTAGTTGGCGGATAACCTCAGCGCGTTGGCCATCATTTAGAGTAAAATCTCGATACGGAGAATGCTGACAGACATAATGAAATACTTTAATGATCGTCGGGATTTTAATTCCCAAAACCACGATATCATTACCAGGAACACCGCAGTGGAGGGCTCCGGAAATTAGGACTACCTGGTGTTCTTTAACATGAACGGGTCTAAGCAATCGAGTGCCGTGACGACTAAACATAAGAAATTGTCTTGTCTAACGAAGTCAATGAAAACGCGTCTCATCCTCACTAGAGCGATAAAGGAAGACGTTTATAGCGAATACCTGATATAACGAAGACGTTTGAGCGTCAGCGCAGTGCGTTGCGGACGCAGAACCACACGAGCTATCATTCCAAATATACACATTTTTAATGCTTGCGTGGGCCCGCGTGCGCTGAACTGCGCTTTAACTACGTTACTAAGGCGAGTTACCAACCAGACCAAATACACACACACCTATGCGCAAACTTTTATCGTACTTGCCGTCAGAAGCGTAGCCAGAAATTTTTTTTCGGGGGGGGTTCAACCATACTTTATGTGTGTTCGTGCGTATGTTTGTATGTGTGCGTGTATATATACGCAAGCAAAACTGAAAAATTTCGGGGGGGAAAGGTTTGAACCCCCCCACCCCCCCCCCCCCCCTGGCTACGCCACTGCTTGCCGTTTGCCCAAAGCATTTAGTAGAAATAATGCAATAAAAAGAGGAAGTTATGCTTAGCAAAAATGTTCAATGACCTCGAGCAAAAAATTTGGCTTCGCTGCGCAAGTAAGGGTTTCACCCGTTTAGTAACCCCAACGAACAATAACAAAATTCTGCAGGCTATACTAACCCTTGACCGAGGTGTTGGTGGCACTCGCTCGCCTGCTTTCATGCGCAGGTGTATTCCTTGGGTTTACCTCGTGTTTCCGTAATACTGCCAATGAGGATCTCAAGAGGCCACGTAGAAAGAGGCGCGTGGTTGAGATGTTATCCGTCAGGTGCCGCAACGCCCCCCCCCCCCCCCTCATTCATCCGATGGGTTTGTGAGATGTGATTGTTGCTTACACTAATTTCAACTAATTACAAAACTCCCATCTTAGTTTATGACATACTTTAATGTCTACTGTAGCGTATACGACTCTTAGCTTAACCAATTCCACCCCTTTTATTTATTTATTTTTACTTTTGTCAGGGCTTCCGGACAACACTCACCGGCACTTGACAGGGTGGTGTGGACGATAGCAAGGAGTCTAACTCGATAGTCGTACCACTAACCATATAAGCAAACGAACGAAACCGGCAATTAGGCTAGGGAAAGCGTAGAGGGCGTAAATTGGGGACTTCGATTGGTAGAGGATCGGGCGCGTAATTGGAAGGTCTATCCACGGACGGAAACGGTGAGTTTGTATCCACTTCAATTCATTTCTACTTCCGTCACAATATGTACATTGTAGTTAAATACACCAATTGAAACCTTCTATGCTTTCCCTGGTCTAATTGTACGTTCGATTCCTCTGGTTGTCCTCAACATATTGTCACGGGGGTGACAGTATAAACGGAAGAAATATATTTACAAAATATACAGGGAGAGGTAGAAGCAGCTGCAGCCAAGATGGCGGAACAGCAACAACACGCGCGCTATTGCAATCGTGCTCTTGATCGCCTTTCTGGTGCATTCTTGTTCCTGTCCTGTAACAATATAAACGAGGGCCTCGGGGAAAGAAAATTCCTTAATAGCACAGCCTTAATGCATAAGCATGCGAGACTCACAGAGTATGTTGAGCTGCGCTCCCTGCGACGCGAGCGAGAAGCCGGACGTGACGTTGGTGGCGATGCACCGGAACTCGCCCATGTCGAGGCTGGGGTCGACTCGGGTGAGCCTCAGGTCGGAGCCCTGCTGGAAGCGTCGGGTCGTGTTGCGCACCGGGCTCGCCGTCCAGCGTCCAGTGGAAGGCGACCCGGTCGGCGTTGGAGACGCCGCAGCGCAGCGTGGCGCTCTCGCCCTTGCGCACCCGCACGTCGGCCGGCTGCGGGCTGAAGTAGAAGCTGTCCTGGCACAGGACGCCGCCGAGGACGCACCAGGACAGCACGGCCAGCAGCAGCGACAGGCGCCAGGAGGCTGCGATGAACAGAAAATATTCGAAATAAGTCCATGAACATAAACGTCGTCACAGTGTGAATGCGTGTGTCCCGTGTAACGAGGTTGAACACGATACGAGCATCGGCCCAGACATGTGACCGTCAGTCACTTCAGCCACAGAGTGCACTGAGACGAAGAGAGAACGAGTTCTCGCTGTCAAACACATACACTGTTCCGAGAAACACGTTTTTTAAATAGCACTGCGTAGTACACTCTAATAAAGAGGCGCATATATGTTACTCTATTCGGCGAGTCCTGACCTGCTATATATGACTCTTTTTAAAGACATGTTCACTCTCTTGAGTCTCCAATGACTCTCCGACGAGAGTATAATGATCTGCAAAGAGAGTTCACGTGTCTCCTTAAAGGGTGTCATATACGTGGCAAGTCAGGACTTATTGAAAAAGAGTCGAATGACTCTTCTTCTACGTCGTCATTTTTTTGTTTTGTTTTTTTTAGAATGTAGGCTGCCTAAAATTAACTGCACACGGCCCACGAAACCTAAGAAACAAAAAAAAGGTTTCATAAATACGTTTTATTCTACGTGATTACACGGACAGTGAAATCGACTGAGGACGTCAAATAATTTAATGAGCACCTAGTGATATCAACTGCTTTCGCTCGTGCTTTCCTTGGTCCTCAGCCCAAAGGAACTTTCAAATTTCAAAGCGAAAGCTTTGCGTAACTCATTCAACGCGAAATTTGACCGTCGGCGTCCCGCATCGGCGGCGTCAACGTCGCGCGGCGTGGCGGACTAGTGATGCAACACATCATCATCCCATTATGACGCCATCAAATGACGTCACAGATAGCCAAAATTAGTAATGTCAATATGACGTCATCATGGCGTTACTGTGACGTCACGTCACATATGGCGTCATCCCCTGACATCGTAGCCTTGGTCAAATGTGGTCCGATCACGGAGGCAATGCAAAACCAGGTGAGGCGCCTGCGATCTTGGAGGCAGTGCAAAACCACGTTAGGTGCACAAAGCTTTCGATGGGTGGCGGGGCATCATCAATACATCGGCCGAGAGAAAAAAGAACATAGCTTTCTACATCCAAGTCGTCTTAAGTCAATGCATAAGGGATCCTGTGAGTTTTTGCCGGCTGACTTGCTCACACAGAAATCGCGATACTGCCCGCCCCTTTGTCACTGGCTCATGCATTCCCCATGGCATCTGAAAAAGCCGTACAGATGCCGCTTGGTGCACTGACGTAACCCCCCCCCCCCCTTTATTTAATTCCACAATGCATAAACTGTTAACGCGGGTGCAGCTACACGCAATTTCATAACACAGTGCTCCCTCCCTCGTCTCTCCAGCCGGGCGAGTATCCGTCGCCGAACTTGAAAAACCCCTCCTTATAAACTCGGTGGATCCCACCGCGTCACGAAGAGCAAAGCAGAAATAAACAACGCATTATTGCTGCGCTGAAAGCTCGGCCATCACCACATTAAAAGCGCACCCAGTATAAATATATAAAGGGCCGCGTGGATCCCATGAATAACGCGCGCATGCGTACCATCCGCAGTGGCGGCCGTGCACGTGGCGCAAAGTATACACATTTCTCCGCCGAGTGTTTATAAAACTGTCCTCTTGAGCTCGCAAGCCGGCAGCCCCGCAGCGCACGTCGTATATATATGCTACATAGACGCATTTTACGGGCGGCGTCTATAGAGAGGTCTTGTTTACGCTACCAGGGGGCGCTTACGTACCCTCCCCAAACTTCAGCCTTCTCTCTCCCCTCTTCGGCTCTTCACTCCGTAATATAGCGACTTATACTCCCACGTGGTTTGATATCCAGCGGCGGCCATTAAAGAGTCGGGAAACAAGCTTATACCAGTTGTAGCGAGACCGACGGGGTGGAGCCCTTCGCTTCCCAAGTTTATGTCGCCCTGGGCCGCAGAGATTTACAGCTGCGTCATCCCCAACCCTCGTAAGTCTATGTGTAGACGTATACGTTCTTGTATACGCGACCGAAAAATATAAATAAACAAGCACAGAGCGCCATCTGACGTATAGACGACGACACGATCGGCAAAAAGATTGAGGATATGAAATTTAATGCCAACGTCGTGAACTATAGAGACCTAGTAGAGCATGCCTTCCCTCCAACATGAGGATAAATAAAAAGAGGGGAGGGCCAAATAGATCTGCGTAGACTGTTTCTTGATAAGGAACCAAATAAACGGAGTAGTAACTGATAGAGGGATTCATGAAAGGCCCTTATCTGCCTGCGTGGTGGGTTAGTCTGCCAGTTTGCTTTCATAGATAGACTGGCTCATCTGATGCGATCCAGTCAACCTGCTTACAGTTCCTCCATTTTCTCCCTCTCTCAATCGATGTCCGCCTCGGCGGAACAGTGGTTGTACGGTGCTCGGCTGCTGACCCGAAGGTCGCGGGATTCGATACCCCTCCTTTCTAGCGGAGCAGAGTTCCACGCATAAACCGTCGAAAGCGGCAACGGAAACTGCGGGGTCAAATCAAGGCGCCACATCGTACTAAGTTCCATCTTTGCTCACGATGGTGGCACTTTTCAGGGTTCGGGAAGCAGCAGCGTACGTTCGAGGTGGTACACTACACCCAAGTCGAGGCACGTTTCCTGCTCTCCGGGTTACAGTGCCCTTTAGCCAACGACGTAGCCAACAATTATCCAAAGTCAAGCCTCGTGCACGGTCCACCAGCCTTTAGACCCCAGACTATATGCCCAGACCTGCATTGTCTACAGGGATGCAACCGCGGTGCACAGGCATCTCTCAAGCCAAGATCCCCAAAGAACTGCTTACTGGCGCTAAACACGCAACGAAAAAACAAGGCCGAAAATAAAAATAAAGAAAAAAAAAAGGTGGAGGGAGGGTATAGTGCAAGCTGCCAGACACGTGAGACTCCCCGGGCCACAAATCACGAAACGCCACGGCGTGCATGCATGCAAGCCGGCTGGCGTCTCGGTGTGTACCACACTGTACGACGGGCTCTCCTCCAGAAAAGAAGCGCCGCTTCTCCCCCTGGCGGTTATTTATGAAAGCAATCAGCAGCAGCAGCGCCTGCGTACATGCCATACCGTATGTCCGGTGCGCGGCAGTCCCGTGTTTACACAGACAGGAAAACGGGCCCTGTGAGCGTGTGTGTGTGTGCATGTGTACACAGCGCCTAGAGCGCTTTTCCAGCGTATACTGCGTATACGCCCCAAACACCACACGGTACTCGTCAACCCTACACTGCAAGCCATCTCCTCTTCCGTATCATACCGTTGCTGCAGCCTCCGCACAGCGAAACACCACGCTTAGGCTGTTTTCCAGCACCATACCACCACCCTCCTTCCCAAACACACACATCACCGTAGGCGCCAGTTACAAGGAACTGCCGATGGAAAACATGGCACACCACGTTTACGCTGTTTTCAGAAGCACCTCCGCCCACCCCCCGCCGCCCTAGCACACACACTTGCACACAAATCACTATCGACACTAGTTACACGAACGCCGATCGAAAACATGACATGACACCATGCAGTTGCTGCGCCTTGTAAAATACTATATCGTGGCGGTACGGCCGGGCATCGCTGATGGTGATGTATGTGCTGTGTACTTCATCCGGGATCTATATAGCCAACAGCCGGGTACGCGTCTCTGGCCCCGTGTATCGGCAACGCAGCGTCTATTCAGATAGCCAGGATTAAAGCTGACGTGATAAAGTACATGAGTGATAAAGGACATGTGCGATAATGCATGAGGAGGAGGAGGGGGGAAAGGAAGGACAGGGAGGTTAGCCAGTTTTCAGACCGGCTGGCTACATTGTGCTGGGGAGGGGGGTAAGGGGGAATAAAAGATCACAGAAAAGAGATAATGTATATGAGCGAAGTGTGTCATACATGCCGATAGGAAGTGGACCTATCTTTCTTATCGCATAAAACACGTCCTACTTTATTAGACTATAAGACAGGTTCGAGATGCGAGCAGGTATACATGCTTGACGTGCTTGGAGAACCGGAGACGAAATGTGAGAAGCAGCGACATTGCCTCGCTTTCTGTTCGCCGAGGTAAATAGAAGAGCGCTCGATTCGGTGCTATAAAAGGGACTCAACTGGAGAAAAACATTTTTTTGTTGGTTACGATAGCACCAGAAAGTGCCTTTACAGTTAAGGCGGGGTAGGGGTAGTAAGATACATTAGAACGCAAATCAAGATCCTGTACCAAGAAGTGTGCCAACGAAAAGGCTACGAGCATGCACACGCGTATGTACTTTAACGAGAAAAAAATGAATGCGATAGCAACAAATTGTGATGTCACAGGAAATAAGACTGGCAGCTAACTTTTTTGGATCCGACCTCGCGTAACTCTACAAAACACTGGTGAAAGAGAATACGGCCGCTCCAGGGAGAGAAGCGGTTTCCGAACAGTCCCTTCGCGTTGAGAGCCCAGCACGTAGAGGGGCATACAAACCGTCTGCGGATGCCTGCGGAGATAGCGCGCGCGCCAGCGATCGCGATCCGCGCCCATTATAATCAAAGTTCAACGTTGCTGCTCGACCTAAACATGTATGTATGTATGTATGTATGTATGTATGTATGTATGTATGTATGTATTTATGTATGTATGTATATATGTATGTATGTATGTATGTATGTAATTAAGTTTCCCAGCTGGATATCTCATGGCACAGACATGATAAAATTCTGCCAAGTGGAGCTGTGTAGAAACACGATTGTCTCAAACGTTTTCAATACGAACATGCTCGCTAATTGTAGTCAAGAGTTCGACGAAAGTTCGTCTGGTCAGGTATCATGATGAGGATGTGATCTGTCACACCAGCAGACGTTTCGGAACTCATACGGGTTCCTTGTTCAGACCCTACGTTCATACGGGTTCCTTGTGTGAATAAGGAACCCGTATGGGTTCCGAAACGTCTCTGTGTTTTTCACCTTGACTTGGTCAGTGACCGCATCTACATCCTCATGCTCGCTAACTGCAGTAACTAAAAAGTTCATCATTCAGTCTTCTATTTGGGCAGCTGACAGCAATAATTACCATATCACATTGCATCACCCCTGACCGCCAAACCTATTTGCAGAGGTGGCCTCCGCGTACCTCCCAGTGCCTAACCTTAAGAAAACCATAAAACTTAATTTTGATCAACCAGGTCAATGTGCGTGGGCTGCACGCAGCTACTTTTGGCAGACCTGGTACCTCGAATCGCGCTCTCAAGAGATATTCGTCAATAAGGTCTTCCCAAATTCTGCCCACCGCGTGCTCTCTAGCAAAATGGCCACAACCCGACATCACGACAGAGACATGCACACACTGCGGGTTGCGCTGCCGCACAGACCTTCACCACTTATTATGGCAATGTTCTGCATTCGATAAAGGGCGAGTGGCCATACAGGCTTTACAATGCACGAATGATCATGAACCGCTTGCTTACGGATCTAGACACGCAACTATTTGCACAGTATGGAAGTCAGGGCGGCCTGATCAGGTTGGTTTAGGGACATAAGCGTCCGCAGGGTTCCCCTTCAGGGGGGGGGGGGGGGTGAAGGTTCGTCGCAGCGCCCCCCTCCCTATTATGTTAATGTAGGGGCTGACTTTCCGCCCGCCCCCCTTCTCAGCCCCCCCCGTGCGCACACCTATGTTTAGGGGGTCAGACAAACCGCAGCACTGACCACACACCGCTCCCGTAGAAGTAACTGTTACTTAAATAAGTGGAAACTCTGAAACACTGTGAACGATTATCGTAGTCTGGCGAAGTCTCGCCTATCCCCACCGAGAACCTGCGGCTCCCTATCTCAAATAAAGGACTTTCCATCCATCCATCCTAGCCCCACCCCGCATCCTCATCACACATTACCAACGTATGCGTATAACGTACTCCAACGTATGCGTGTGCATTACCAATGTAACGTATCCCGTATACGGTCGACGAAACCTAAAACCACCGCCGGCAACATGGCACACGCGTCCCCTTCTCTCTGAAGGGTGGCCAGCCAACCCGTTGCCCGTACGGCCGCCTAACTGCGCACTGAGGTCAACGGCCAGTCAGCGAGACGCGAGGGGCCCTCTCTACGAACGGGCCAAAGTGACCAGACCGGCGGGTAGGCAGGCAGGCATGCAGGCAGGGCGACAAGGCGAAAGCTACGGGCAAGCTACACACACACACTCTCTCTATGACGCCAAACTGGCAGAGCCAAACACTGACTGAACAGGCATCCATGCATACGCAAACAGCCAGAGGTGGGGAAGCGTGGTATCAAACCGTAGTGCGTGTGTATGCGCGTACATATAATACGCTCCATCAGCAGATTAGGGCGCGCAATGCGCGGCGGCGCCACGCTAAACAAATCGCCAGAGGGCGCGCCGTCAGGTCGACCGGTGTCGAGCGCCAGGCACGCGCGAGCTGGCTTGGGCCAGATAGATGTGTGTGCCTTGCATGCGGAAGGCGATAGAGTGAGACAGTGAGGGTGAAGCTGAGAGGGCTCTTGCAGGAGGGGATACAAGATGGCGCCGCGTTTGCGACTTATATTCGAAAGAACGTGAGCTTGGGCATGTGGGTTTTCCATCTTCTTAAAGAGACACTGAAGTGAAACAGTGAGTCAGTCTAGACTGATAGTTTATACTCCCAGGACCCTAATGTCGTTAATTTCACCATCATATGTCTACCAACAGGAGAGAAAAAATCAATGTCAAAGTTTCGTTTTCGAATTTCCCGCCTAAATTGCCGCGCGTGACGTCACAGATTTCAAAGGTGTTATTTCGTACTTTAGGCCATTATAGCTTAACAATATTTCTTGAAACTTGGTGTGTTAACTCTCTGGCTCCCTTGTTAACATAAGGTACTTCATCTTTAGCGATTAAGAACTTACGTAGGCCCTCGTACAGGCAAATATGGAAACCAGGCAGCAGCGCACGCAGGCGCATATGTACAAGATTAGAAAATTTAAAACATCCCATGACACATCTGAAGGTTAAGCTATGAAGGCGAAGCTAACACGAAGTATGGAAAAAAAGTATAGCGAAAAATAATTGTTCCAAGATTACAAGGCACGCTAACATACCATATCCGTCGAGCCACCGTAAGTGTCATATTTAAAAAAAATATATTTGCTTATTCTTCAGCTCAACTGAAGGCGCGCTAACGCACGTGTCCTCCAAACCTCGTCATTTCTATTATTTCACGTATTGTCTGCTTCAGGGTTCGTCCTATCACACTGAGGGTGATTGGATCGAGATGGTATTTTAGCAGTAATACTGAGGATGGATAGGGACCTCCGGACGGCAAACATAACTGGAGCTCACTCAAGCTCGGGCTTAATAAAAGGTTTCTCAACCGGACTCACTCGGACTCATACTCACCAAAGCATTACTTGACCCGAACTCAGACTGAGACTCACGGCCTCGATGAGAGCCTGAGAGAGTCGGCTCATGAGTGAGTTTGCCGACCAATGCAGCAGAGCCACTTACCATCATTTGACAATACTCTCAGTCGTTTCCCAACATTAACCAACATTGGCAATCACTTATAGGCACTAATTAACCAACATTAGATAGTGCTAACCAGTGCCTGTACAGTATATAGAGTAATCGAATTCAGGTCAGACATATTCAGTGTACACCGTTGAAGAAATGTGAGCGCATTGTGCGTACGCTCGCTACACGGCGAAGTGCACGGCCAAGGCGAGCGAAGCAGCGCCTCGAGAGCCTTGATGCTTATCAGACGTCTTGGACGTTGCATGGATCCGTTTTAAGAGGACGGAGATAAGACCTCCATGGGGGGCGACTCGACACGCCATTCTGTGTAGCGGGACGCTATTGATAGACGCCGAAGAGGCGGTGATCAAGGAGACAAGACGCCGCGGTCGGGTCTTACGGCTACTAAGGAACAACGGCCTCGCATATATGGCGGCCAGCGCATCGAATCAAGCTCAATTCGTTAGACTGCCTGACATACAGAGAAGAAAAATTTCGTCTCCTAAGTACAACATTGTGATAGCCATTCGATCGCGACTGACGTTTGTGTCTTGCTGTCCCTCTGTTCTGCCCCTACAGCCCCTAGCACGTGACAAACTGGTGGAGGTGCCGGGTATGTGTACCGACAGCGTACTTACCGAGGACTTGCACTACGCGGACTATACGCTCAACTTCCCAAGTATCTCTATAGATATCGAGGAAATACTAGACCCTATAAGCCTTCTCTTTCTCAGGAAACGACAAATTTCAAAATTTCTCTTCATGTCCCTCGAGGACATTAATCTAATTGATGAACTGTTGATGGCCTTCCATCGCTTAGGGGTCTTCTCGCAGCCGCCGTTGCCTTTCCCGTTTCCTATAGTATTCTCTCGCCGTACGTAATCGGGGTCTTCGGCTCGCCGCCGTCGCTTCGCAGCCATTTGTTGTTGGGCTAACAGTTGCCTTCTTCATTTTTAGAGGGCCTTTGGTGAGTAGCATTTACCCAAGTTTCTGTGGCACATACCAGTTTATGATGGCGACAGGTTTTCTGATAGGCCGCACATACAAATTACGGCTAGATTGAAACAGCTTTGCTGTTGAAAGAGCGACTCAAGGCGAGCGATGTTCACACCTTCGTGCGACATATACACCCGTCGCCACACAGAATTCGCGTCTGTTCGCATTGCCCTTCCTGCCATTGCCCTCGTAAAACAAGCTGACGTATACTGTCCCTGCGCACCTGATTGGTTAAGAGATTTGCGACTGCAGTCGCACGACTAAAGAATCTAGTAGCCGAGCGATTGAGCGGAAGGAGTCGTTTTTCGACCAAAGCTGCCACTTGCGGCCCAGTCACTTTTGCGACCAACTTGGTCGCGCAACCGGCAGGCTGTTAACCGAGCCTTTGGTTTAGCAAGGAAAATAGCTATACAACTCAACCCGCCACGGTGGTCTAGCGGTTATGGTACTCGACTGCTGACCCGCAGGTCGCGGGATCGAATCCCGGCCGCGGCGGTCGCATTTTCGATGGTATCGAAAATGCTCGAGGCCTGTGTGCTATGCGCGCTGTCAGTTCACGTTAAAGAACATCAGATGGCCGAAATTCCCGAAGCCCTCCACTACGGCGTTTCTCATAATCATATCGTGGTTTTGGGACGTTAAACCCTAAGAATTATTATTAGGTATACAACTGAGTCACTGCATCGAGTTCGATAAAGCTTACGGTGAAGTTTTCTTTTTTTTTTTAATATTAGATGAGAGTCATAAATTCAACTACAAGGCTAATATGAATCAAAATAACGTCACGCATTACTTTAGTGTGTTCAAACAAGATGCGCCGTCTTTATTTAATGTTTACGCAACTGGGCTGTGTAATGTTCTAGCTGGGGAACACGTATACGCACAGTGAGTCCGGCAAGACATCATAGTGTGGGCGGCAGAGGCCCAGCAAGAGATCGTCATTAAAGAGGTAGAGAGAGAGAGAACAATAAACGTCAGAGACGAGACGCCCAGCCCATACGTTTGCCTTATCCGTCTATTCACCCAGTCATTCGAGCGGAGTTCTTACAACTCCCTCTCCCTCCTATCTTCTTACCTACCCTTTCTCTCTCTCAGGTTCCATAAACTTTACAGCGTGGGCGGATAGGTATATCTGCGCTATGTACACACAAAGCCGAGGTATATGTAATGCATAGGACATGGGCGGCGCAGCAACGTCCAAAACTGCCCACCATGTGCAATTCACACGCAATCAGGAGGCCCCAGGTATAGACACACGTGACTTGACGACGCCACGAACTTCCCTTTTATACAATATATTATACAACAGCGCCGCGTCTTATCCAGCGCCTCTATAAACTATACAAGGGAGGTCGGCGACGCCCGACCGGCGTGCGGCCAAACAAAGCCGGGGCCGCTATGAATAGGCATAATAATACCCCAGCTGATATGGGGGCCAGACGCCGGAAGCTGGCGAGATGCACGCAATACGGGGCGTCGAGCGGCTTCCTTTGAAGAAAAAGGTATTTACTATACAACCAGGCGCTACGGCTCCCTTCTGAGGAAAGATATACGTGCTGGACAACACGGCGTTGGAGGGCAGCGCGGACGCCAAGTGGGCGCGTGTGTGTCTACAGAGATCTTCACGCTCCTCCTGGCCGCTTCTCTTGTTAAATGCGAGCAGCACGGTCCAGAACATGAGTTGCGATATAAATGCTGTTACTACGCAACATCTGTTTCTAGGTATTAAATTTTTCCGTTTGTTTGTTTTACAGCGAAGTTTCTTATAATACCCTCTCCCTTTCCACCGCAGCGCCTTCGGCGAATTACAATGTGGAATAAACGTGGTTTCATTCATTAATCATTTCCCCACGTGCTGTCATCGTCGTTGTAGTAGTATAAGTATAGTAGTAGTAGTAGTAGTAGTAGTAGTAGTAGTAGTAGTAGTAGTAGTAGTAGTAGTAGTAGTAGTAGTAGCACGCAAATCATGTGGCCAGAAGGGGTAAGTAAAGAAAAGCGTAATGATATTTTGCTTGTCTTCAGATAAGCAAAACTAAATGATGATTACGACTTTTCTGTACCGACAGTCATCATCATCATTACAGCTTCGCTTGCCCGACGATATTCACAGCGTAGAACTCACTTATTTTTCAGCTATTCGCCAGGTATACAATTTTGGGACAGCTTATCTGCACCTCAACAACTCCGAGTCACACGACTCAAGCAAAAACGTCACGTATGACGTCATCGATAGAGCGGCACGTCGCTGTCCAGTCCACTCTGGTTCTGGAAGTAGCGAGAATAGCGACGCTGGCGAAACAGTAAGAACCGCGAAGCGGTATGGCGCGTAAGTTGCTGGCCCCGAAGTTACACCGGCCAACTACTGACATTGTCTTTCAACGGAGATGTATCAATGCAATGTCAGGCAGAACCTTGCCATTCGTTCAAATTGCACGGCAGTGACATGACGTCACGCGTGACGTTTTCTGCTCAGGTCACGTGACCGTCTCACATGTGACGGCGACAGCAACTTCCACTAGAGCGCTCTCCTCGACATGGAAACAGGCCCACTGACGCATAGTCATCATCATCATCCGCAGCCACAGTCTACATGTGCTCTGAAGGTCGAAGGCCTGTCCCAGTGATCTTCAATTGAACTTGGAACTTTGAAGTGCAATCTACAACGTAACAAAATGCACTCGGCAGTAAAGTCAATATGAAATTTTAGCATAATTTATTTGAGTTAACTGAGTAACTAATCACAATATAAAAGATACCCTAACGAGCGCCACACGACGGCCAAGCATATGTAATTGGTTCCATTGAGTAGCTGTGAACAACTTTCTTTAAATCTTTGGTTCTAGTTGCGTGACACAATAGTATCGGCACACGCTCCGCGCCTCGGCGTGACACACGCTGCACCGAATTACGGGACTCCAACGCGTACAGTTTTATATCCCACCACTCCTCGTATAGTACGTTCCTCGCGCCAAACTGACCGCTCGCCAACCTCACGCAGATCCTCGGCATCTTTCGCCGCCGGCTGCGCTCACTTCGCGACGCTTGCGGGCGAAGCACTCGAAACCGGCCTGTCTGTCTGTGCGTATTACACCTTAGGTACGTAGCACGTCGGTGTATACGGCACTTGAATGCGTGAAGCTTACACCATGGCGCAGGTGTTCTGCTGGAGATAACGAGTGCATTTGTTCGGTCGATCCAGAGAGTCGTGTCGGCACACGGCTTTCCTCTCAGAAACGTACTACGTTTGAGGAGATTATACTTAGGCGGTTGTAATGGGCTGTTCGCGCTATACGAACTCCCGAGTTCTACAGAGCAGCGCATGCACCACTTTCGCGACAACAGAGAATGCCTTCAAAGTACGACGCAAGAATTAGCACTACAATGGAGACGCCTATAAGAACGCTGGGAGCGCTCGTTTATTAGATTATGATGGTTGCCAACACTAGTAACGTATTAACATCATCGCACTCGTTCTCATTAGAATTATGCCATGATCATCCCCGATCTTTGTGGCAGAGCCTATGGAAGAAACTAGTCTGTTACATTGTCTCTTCCAATCGGCTGTCATCTCACAGATGATTGTTAGTTAATTAGTTAATTAATTAAGTTAGACAGGCAGACACACAGTATAGACCTAACAGTTAAACCTCATAATAACGAAGTTGTGTCCGACGTGAAAATGACTACGCTGCATACATATGGTTTTCATTATAACTTCATTTCAATATAAACGTATAATCATATGCAATGTCCCAACAGCATAACTTTTCCTTCATTTACATCGTTAAAACAAATCATTCGGCATATGCGGATCCGTGATATCAATGTATGTATGTATGTATGTATGTATGTATGTATGTATGTATGTATGTATGTATGTATGTATGTATGTATGTATGTATGTATGTATGTATGTGCGTGCGTGCGTGTGTGTGCGTGTGTGTGTGTGTGTGTGTGTGTGTGTGTGTGTGTGTGTGTGTGTGTGTGTGTGTGTGTGCGTGCGTGCGTGCGTGCGTGCGTGCGTGCGTGCGTGCGTGCGTGCGTGCGTGTGTTGGCATTCGCCTTCGGGTCGTCGCGAATCCATAATGGAGTTGTGTCTTCGGGAATCCATAATGTCCGGGTTGGGATGACTTCCACGTTTCTTGTAAGGTTGTGGATTATCATGCAAACATGTTGGTTGGTTTTCGTTGGTTTCGTTGTTGGCACCATGCATCGCGTGACGTAGTTATATGTGTGTTTTTTTTTTCCGAAATAAAGAACCAGTTGGAAGTCAGCGCTCGTCTTTGTCGGTTCTTTGTCCTTTCGTCTTTATCTGCACTGTATACGCAAGTTCAGTATAGAATACCAACTAGCCCGTACCGTAACGATTCACGAGTTTATTTTTTTAACCTATTCACAGCTTCTACAGCGCTTCCGGAGATAAGCAGATCGAGATTAAGAGAGCAGCTTTTGGCCAAGCTGATTACACAACAATACGGCGACCCTGACGATAACGCCTGTCCGATGAATACCTTCCCATATATCATAGACATATGGCGCTCACGAAAGGTCATTCACCTCCACCGCGTGTACACAAGAACCCACACATGGCGCTGGCGGTCATAATAATTACGATCGCCCTATACCAGAACGCACTGCTGCACCCTTGGCCGCCGCGGAGCGCGGTAGACTGATACGTACACACACGCACGTCTGATGCAGCGTGCGTCTAATAAAAGGCTTCTCATTAAGGAGGAACGCACCGCACAGCGTTCCGGTTCTTGCGGTCTGGTCTGTCTAGCTCGGCAGTATTAAACGCCATAGGCTGCCCCTTAATAAGCCACCGGAGTTGACGACGTAAACAACGGAGCTCGTATAAAGATGCCCCGCGGAATAAAGGGGGGACCGACCGGGCCGTGCGTGGTGCTTCGTTAGCGCGGTACTCGTAGCTGACGCAGGAAATGACCGCGAGACGGCGTGCACTGTCACGCATCAAGCCGTAAGTTGTGTGTGTGTGTGTACGGGTGGGGTGGCATTCCGTTGGTTAGCTGCCGGTCGCTTGTATATGTAATAATTGAATACGGGATTGGGAAGACCCATCAAAAGGGATCTGCACGAGCCTCGCAAAAGCCGTTCAGCGGGCGTTGATTGATTCTTTTAGATGTGAAGCATCTTATGGCGAAGCTTAATCCGGTGGTGGTGGTGGTGTGCGGCGTGACCACCCTTACTGCGCATGCGCAAACCCTTTAAAAAAAAATAAAAACCTCCTCTCCCCCCTCTCTCTCCTCTAGGCATCCCTGCCTGCAGCGTCCACACTCCCACTGCGCATGCGCGTCCCCCCCCTCTCTCTCCTCTCCTACGATCCCCCCCCCCCTCTCGCCTCGCTACGCCGACGCAGGCAGCGTCTGCTAGCGAGTTTCTTGGTTGAAAAAACCGACTGCTCGCGCTGCACAACCGTTCACTGGCCACCCCGTATATATGGCACTGGATCTTGACCTGCAAGGTGGTGCCGGTGGGAGATTTCTCCTGTGCGTTGTTCAACAATAAAAATTCGCAGCGTGCGCGTTAACTAAAAGCGGACTGCGGGTCTCTGTGTCCAGTCGATGTCTTCTGTCTCTCGCTGCCCATTAGCAGCGACTGGCATGTTCCAGTAGGAAACACCGGTCCATCACTGCGTGCTTTGCGCCTCCCCAGTTTTCTCTCCTGCGCAACGCTGCGATGAGCGCCAGCGTCAACGCCGCCGCCAGTGTAAGCGTTAGCGCCCGCTGCTTCGCATCTACACATGGTTTTCTTTAGCGGGAGATGGTGCAATTTTTTGGTTGATAATACCACTCTAACAAATGCTAAGACAACTACTGCTGCTACTACTACTACTATTAGTACTACTACTACTACTACTACTACTACTACTACTACTACTACTACTACTAATGGTGATGATGCGTTCTATAGATTCTATTTAGAATTGACTGAGTACAGACACACGTGGACGGACAGCATTTGTGTGTATGCGAGTGCGTGTGTTGATGTGCGTGTATGTTTTGCACTGTCTAGTACGTTACAATAAGAAGCCACGTGGTTAGGATTTACTTGCAATAATATAATATTTGGGGTTTAACGTCCCAAAACCAAGATATGATTATGAGAGACGCCGTAGTGGAGGGCTCCGGCAATTTCGACCACTTGGTGTTCTTTAACGTGCACTGACATCGCACAGTACATGGGCCTCTACCATTTCGCCTCCATCGAAATGCGACCGCCGCGGCCGGGATCGAACCCGCGACATTCGGGTCAGCAGCCGAAAGCATTTACTTGCAGTAAAAACAAAAGGAAAAGACAGAGTGAAAGAAAAAGAAAGAAAGAAAAACGAGAGCATCTAACGATTCGCTTAACTCCTGCAGCGAAGTAGGAAGGTAAGTAAGGGCTTAAACGAAAGCGAAGCTCCAAGCGCTAAGTAGGTGCACGCCTAATTAAGCAAACATCGTATCCACAAGTAGTGCTAACGAAAGTCTGAACGTGCGCAACGAACCTTGTTCTCGCATGTGCTTATACAAGAGAGATAGAGCACACACACAAAAAGGAACATTATAGCCAAGAAATATATCATAAGAGTTAAGAAGAAGAAGAATAGTTCTTTAAGCAAGACTATGTTCGCGACAGGCCCATTAACAGAAGCGTCAAAAAAAAAAAAAAAAAGACACCACCACGCAGTCGGCGACACACTAACTATGGATAGCACCCGCGTAATAGGGTTTCCACACAGCGCCACATGCTTACGAGGGTGCTGGAAAGCTAGCACAAGCACTCCCCCCAAACCTCAAGACGCACTGCTCCTGCAAAAAAAAAAAAAAAAAAGAGAGAGAGAGAGAGCTGAGGCCGGGAAACAAAGACAAAAGCTAAAGCGAAGATACCTTGCCGAGTGCAGAAGACTCCGAAGCAGACGAAAACAATAATAATAATATGATCATAATAAGGGCATCGTGCAGGAGCAGACGAAGATTGCGGAGGAGGCGGTGCTAGTAAAGCTAGCGAAGGGAACAAACTAAAAAAAAGAAAAAGAAAGCAGAGCTCTATCGAAGCAAAACGGGGTAAGAAATAACCTCAGGCGACTAGTCCTATGCTAACCATCCTGTCAGACGCCCGCGCGGATAATAGGTAAAGGTATGCCAGTATACACAACACAGACAGTAAAAGGGAAAGAAAGCAAAGCAAGGGAAGTGAGAGAAAGAGAAAGAGAGGTTATAATAGGAACCGGGTGCTTCCTAAAGCCAGTGCCCCAATCTAAAAAGAGACGGAGGAGAGGTTGAGGTGAGAAAAACGACGCGCGAACGCGAGATGTACAGAAAACACTCTTACCCACCGCGCGCACACATTTGTACGGCGAAGATATTCTCTATAAGCGTAGCGCGTATAATACGCGGCGGGAAGATCGGCGCGAGAAACCGGTTCCACAAAAGGCGCTGACGACCGACAACCATGCCATTATTCGCTTTCGCCCCGTTGCCCCCCCCCCCCTTCCCCTCCAGCACCATACCTCATTTTTTGTTTCTTTTTGGTTATCTCTTTTCATCATTCATACGGGCCGTCAAACGTTGGTTCGTTCGTTGCACCGAAGCCGCGTGCATCACTGTTCCTATCCTAAAAGAACTCAGAAGGAATCGGTACACTTTCGGGTCGGCGGTATAGACATGGCATCCCAGCTGAGGAACGCACGACACACCCTTGGCAGATGAAGAACACCAAGAGTCGAAATGGAGTACTTTTGACCCTACTTAGGGTGTTTTCTTTTGTGCTGTTCATTTGGAGTATTTAGCTCCTCTTCTAGCAGCTTCA